>KI669497.1:0-267985 GCA_000507405.3 Kwoniella heveanensis BCC8398
TCGTTACTTCCACTGTTGTATAACCCCCCCCCAACCCTCCTGCTGGACTCGACACAACTCGGCGGACAAACAACACACACATTTGTCGACTGAACCGATCCGACCCAACCAGTGCACAGCAATGGTCGACTCGGTCCCTACTGAGAGTATCAAAATCGCCGTCCCGACGACCAGTTTCCCTGCTGTCACCTCTTCCGGCGTGGCAACTGTTAGCTGTGGTGTTGTTGTCTAGTTCAGTCTGCAGTGCGACCCAGTGCAGTCTGTCAGTGTACCCGATGAAGAGTAGTGCTAGGATATAGCCTGGAGTCTGGGTCAGGATTGATGTAATTTTGTTGTCTCTTCTTTGGCTGTGCAGTCACCACAGTGGAGTCTGAAAGCCGCCTTTTGAGTCGCATGATATGCACTCGAGTACAATTCGCACACCTGGATGTGCTCTTGAGAGACTATAGGAACACCCGAGGTGAATCACGTCAAGCAAGTCAACACAATGTACAGACGTGAGCACGGGGTCCTGTCCTAACCTAACCATGCCAATACCACTTCCATGAACAAGCTCATCTCACATGAGACCGACGGCGGACACCTCGAGGACACCTTCCATGTGGTCTGGCCCCAGCGCGGATCATATTCAGTTGATGGCCGAGGGACTGCGGTGCCATTGGAGACAGACGCCCCGTTCATGATGCGCATGACCCAAGGGACAAGGGGGAAATCCTACATATAGGTATACCCTCGGTGATCGGTCTGCGGACAAGCATGTCAGAAACCGTGTCCCCCCTTCGCGCCTATTGTAAGGATAGCAGCGGGTAGGCGCGTGAAGGGGAGATCGGACAATAAACCCAATCTCCATTGCTCAGCTCAAGGAACGATTATTTAATAAGCTTATTAATCGGGGTGATCAGATGCATTCCCTGTAGTGGACAGTGTTCTCCGTGCTCATGTCGGGGACCGAAGATGCTAGAGAATCGTCGTTGACAACATCATCTCATCACTTGAATGCTTTGCGTTGAAAGGTATAAATACATGATCGATCTCGAGGGCAGGGGAATGCGGCTCATCATGCATCCAACACTCGACGATACTCCAAGCTTCACAGCAGCTAGCCTTTCACCACATCCAAGCCTATTACTTCACTCTAACAGATAATCACAATCACACAATTCCCCCAACATGCACGTATTCGTCACTGGCGGAAGTGGTTTCATTGGTACACACACCATCAAGGAGCTCATTGACCACGGGCATCAAGTGACCGCCATCGCACGATCAGATGCCAGCGTGAGTAAGCATGCTTTTCCCTTGACCCGATTCGCCCATCCCTCAACTCTACTGGTCCTCCAGGTGACTCTAGCATAGCTTAGCTGACTTTGTGTCCGTCAACGCCGTGTTATGTGACCAGGCTAAAACCCTTGAAGAACTCGGCGCAAAGGTCGTCCGAGCCACGTTGGAGGACACTGATGTTCTTTTCGAGCACGCCAAGGCGTCCGACGCTGTCATCCACCTCGCTTATATCCATGACTTCGCGGACTACTCAGGCAGACCTGCTCGAGGTACGTACTGTCCCAAAACATATTGCTCCTCCCTCCATTCCCTGCTCAGGGTGATGGCAGACTTGTTCATGTCTGTATGCTGACTTTGCAACTTCGCTATCTTCAACAGTCGACGAGAATGCCGTCACGACGTTCGGACGAGCCCTCCAAGGCACTAACAAACCCCTCGTCACCACGACAGGCGTTCTGACCTATACAATTGATGGCGACGAGGACACAGCAAAGACCTCCGGACACCGAGGTCGAGCCGAGGCTATCGCGTTCTCCTTTGCTGACAAGGGGGTCCGACCCATCTCCATTCGACTGGGCGCAAGCGTGCACGGCGCTGGAGACCACGGGTTCGTGCCTGTTCTCATACAGAAGGCCAAAGAAGCTGGGTACGTCGGGTACCCAGGCGACGGATCAACTCGATGGCCTCCCATTCACGTCGACGACGCTGCTACCCTTTATCGACTTGCGATCGAGAAGGATATACCCGGTGCGACCGCTCTGCACGCCATCGCCGAGCCTGCAGTCTCCCAAAAGGCGCTCGCCGAAGTCATCGGCAAGAAACTCGGCTTGCCCCTTAAGAGCTTGAACGCCAACGAAACGAAGGCGTACTACGGCTGGTTGGAGTTCTTCGTCACCCTGGACGGCGAGCTCAAGTCGCAGAAGACTAGGGATATCACCGGCTGGCAACCCAGGGGTAAGACCCTTCTTGAGGACCTTGAAAGTGGTACATACTTTGACTGAGCTGGACGTGAGCGCGATCTTCGACGGTGACGGTGACGATGACGGTGCAGGGGGACACAGCACCAAGGAAATGGTAAAGTCATCAGGGAGGATCAGTAAACTTGACAGAAGCTACCCATTGTAAGAAGAATGCATGCCATGCAATGCTGTTGTGTAAATTTGATTTCTATGTGGATGCTCCACTCGCTACTGCCAGACTTGGAGTGGTCCGGGACTAAGTGAGCGAGCTCTGAGCATCAAATTTACATCTCGTAGTGACGTGACTAGATGGCGGGTATCTCCAGGACAAGCTGTAGCACGGTCGTCAAGGGACGTGCTGATGCTGATGGGGCGAGCACTTTGGACAAGCAAGCCGCCCCTACCGAAGACGCTTGGCCACCCCTGTCCGTGCCTCTTCCCAGCGTTCATGTCGTACGCTACTCCGTCCACCTTCTCGTGCATGCCCGTCGAGGTCAAACTACAAAGAAGCGTCGTTCCTGTTGACGTTGCTGATGGTATTCAAGATCAGCACACTGCCCGTCTGATGCGTAGTCCGTACGGGTCGGTACCGAGTCTCGTGTTGCCGTCGAGGTTCTACTATCTAAAGGCCAAGAAGCTAACAACCTCTTGTCCCGCTGATGGCCCTGGTTGATCTAAGTTTCTCTATGTATTCATGTATGTATGTATGTATGTCTGTATGTATGTTGTTGTGAGGTGCATTATTTGTCATTACACAGCCTCACCCATCACTTCACATGGTGTCCTTGGGAAACGTTTTCGCGGAATAAGAGGTTGCTGTGGGGCCATTCGTTCCTGCTTGCTGCTCGCTGTCACGCTTCGCTGGTCTTCGTCCGAACCTAGACCGGAACGCGTAGAGTGGCGTGACGTAACATCGAGGGGTCAATCGAGCTCATATGCATCCAATCGCAAATCCTCATCCGTAGGCCGGTCGATATCGCCATGATGACGCACAATAGAGATAATAGACACAACGTCAAGAAGTAGAACATGAAACGCGAATCATTCAGGGTTTTGCGAATTCTCCTTTTTCTTTTCGCTGGGTGTGAGTGCGTGGGTGTGTAACGCTCTTCTCCGAACACGTTTCCGGAGAAGAAGCGCATAACACTGACTATTAACCTTACCTCGAATTCCTAGGAACATCGGCCTGATCATCGTCTCGAGTTATTGTTCTTCCCCTCCATTTTTGTTTCTTTATTGTGTGTGTGTGTCTGACCTCCGCCTGTATCCGTAGAGGTCGTGAGTAGTCATTCCCAACGAGGGCGATGCACAGTCGGTGCAGGTTCGGAGTCAAAGCTTACTTGGCTTTAGTTTGCAGAGAACAATAGATCCGATCATAACCATGAACGATACAGGAACGATTGTCGTTTGTCCTGTCCTGTACAAAGTTCTCTCCCATCTCGCGTACTTCCACTCACATGCACTGCGTTTCAGATACAATTGAGCTTCGGAGTTATGGATCATGGGTACTCTTCTTCTGAACCCTCCACCCAGTCTTTGTACCTCGCTCGATCGATTCTTGTTCTTTGTCCTCAACGCTGTACTCTCACCCATTGTTCTCCAGTGAATGAGAAGCTCCGTCAGGATACGAATTGGAGGAGCATTGTCTTCTCAGGGCGAAGCTGGAAATGACGCGTTAGAATCAGATCTCAGGTGAGTCCCCCACTGCTTCGGTATATGCCCATCGTAAGCTGACATATCAGACAGTCAGTACTCTTCCCCCCGATCGCTCTGTCTCTCAGGACTCTTGCCCGACCGATCAGAAAACGCTTTTTGTCCCTTGTTACAGATGCAACGCAACCTCCGACAAGTCACGCCACCGCCCGCTCAATTCAAATCGTCCTTGTTCCTCCTCGACAATACGATGGGTTCTGAGGATTGCTTCCTGACGGCGGAGAGCTGACGCATGAGAGGCATGAACCCAGAGGTTCCTGTGATTCCGTTGGTTTTCTCTTTCGATGATCCGCTCCATTCGCAGTCACCGTTCCGGCGACACAAAGTGCCCTTGCGACTCTCGATGAGACCTTCCCTCGAGAGTAGGCACAGGTCTGTCCGTGTGTGTGTATCGTCTGTGTGACACAATGTGCGCAAAGACAATCTCCATCAAAAGTAACAACAATGAACCGCACACCACACAATGCCATTGTCTGTGCCCTTGGAGAGAAACGCCAAAAGGAGTCAGGAATCGAAGTAGTCATGAAGGAAAGCCTGCCGTCCCAGGGAAGGACAGATACCACTACCCACCACCAATAATCAAAGGCACGATCTCGACGAGTACGGTCTGAAGTCGTTCTCATATGACGGCATACGCGAGCACGAGCCCACACCTTTTTGTCGCTCCTGTCAAAGGTGAGAGCGAGACAATAACGATAATTATCGATGGAAGCTTGTCGGGGATCGGAGAAATAACTCGTTTGATTGTCGACTGATGTCTCTTTAGACTTGATTGTGTCTACAGGGCAAACCGCTGTAGTTTCTTTCGCACCAAGGAGAAGAATAAGAACAAATCGTGAGTGGAACGGAGCTATCGAGTCAGTCAGCCAGCTGAGACGCAGGCAGAAAGAAAAGGTACTGGATCAGAGGCAGCCCGGGCCTGTCAGACAACAGCCGAAGAGCAAGAGGGGTAGCTGAGTGAGTGAGGCTTGATTGATTGTCCGTTGTTCGTGCGTTCAGTCCTTTCTGTCCCTCCTCAGCTCTCGCTCGCTTTATTCTGCGAGGCTGATGCTACGCTTCTGGCCTTGCTCCTCAGCCTGACGGTCTTCGAAGCAGTCTCAAAGAAGGACGATCAAAGGGATACAGACGTGCGCAAGGAATGGTACACTCACGGCACGTCCTGTAGACTCCTTGTCGCCTTATCGCGGCGTATCGCACCGAACGCGTCACTTTCTTGAATATCTGCCCGCAGAGATCGAAAGCGAGAGCGAGACCAAGAAGAATAAGAAGCCTCACAATCAATCCAAGAAGGGATCTTCCTTTGCCCCATCGATTTCCCTCGAGTGATCAGTCGAAATCACCCGCGTATTGTACGACAATCAGCAACCGACCTTACTCCATTGTTCTTTGAAACGCCATCATACAGACAGCAATTGAACGATCTACCCACCTCTCGGATAGCAACGTTCACCCAAAAGGTCGCTCAAGACGCCATTGTCTGGAGACAACCACCACCTTATCAATCCTTGTCCGACCCACAACGACAATAACGCATTTCTCTTTTCCCCCTTCTTCATCATCTCCCATCAATCCTTTTGACTCTCTTACAAGCAAGGCCTGGCCTACTTACTTACTACTCACACTCATTTGAAGCATTGCTCTACTCCTTGTGCTTTGTTCGCCCACTCGTCTGTGCTCTTCCGCAGACCCCTCACGCTCGTTACCATCAGATCCCGATCACGCACGCACAACCATCAACAGACTTGACTAATACCATCAACAATAGTACTTGTCTCACCACTGTGAGTTCAGTCTGTTCCACAACAGCGAGGCTCATTCTTATCAGTCTAGGATAGCGTGCTGATCGACTCGATTATACATTTTACCCTATCGACACGCCCTACGCTACACGATAAACACATGCAACGGCTCGCTCGCAATTTCGATTTTCACAATTACCAATTTATCCATCGTAATGGGATCGCACCGACATCCGACCGACCATCCTTTGGCTTTCATTTTGAATTGTTATGCGCGCTTTTCTGTCCATGACGATCAATCCCTTTGATTCAATCGCAAATCGCACCTTGGCACAACCTACGGCCCACAATGTTGACACAGCCCCGACGGAATTCCCACCTCTTTCTCAGCTCAAGCCGACTGGCCGAGCTCAGCCATCATCTTCTCACCGCGACCGCAAAGGACCTTTGGATCTATCCAGGTGAGCACATCGGGCCATTTCACGGACGGTGTTGGACGTGCGTAGTCGGCTCGGTCTTCGAACAAACACCTCATCACCCATCACCGTCACAACCACTATCCTGAAGAGATTTTGATGTGCCACTCCTCGGGTCCGCCGCCTCATTAAAAACACTGCCTTGATTGCGTCCGGACTCGGATTGTCCCGAGGCAGATCTCCATGCGACTGCGCATCCTATCCTCAAAACTGCGACGCGGAGCAGAGAGGGTCGCGGTCTGAAGGATTGCTACTAGGGATTCAGCTGACAGAAGCGATTACCTGCTTCCAGCCTATAGTCGGTAGCTTGATCCGACTGGTGGCAGTTGGCGTCGATTTTACGGAACAACCGACCACGATTGGCTTTCCTAATTGGTGTGTTTCCTCTGCAATCGTCAAATATCGATCCATCAATGAATAGCAGCCTTCCTTCTCATGCTGACGCTACTATCACCCCTGTGACACCCCACTCTAACTACTCCCATCAAAAAAACCGTTACAATCACTCACGCATTGACCCCCTTTCGAAACATACACACACCTGACCCTTTTTTTACCATCAGTCTCGGGATCGCACGGTCAACGGCGTCCGTGTATCCGGCAACGCATCGACCCCCACTTTCCGTCACCATCAAAACCTTAGAATCCATCAAATTCCCATCAAATCCACACACTTCACATACGCCATTAATCGACCCTTTACCCATCCAGAGTATTACCGCTTCCGTGAGTTGCATTATCCAGCACATCACCCCTTTTACCGGCGGAAGCGGAGCCAATTCAGAGGTTCTGATGGGGGCGCAGAGGGGATGAGACGTCTTCTTGACCTTCTTCCTCTGTTTGTGGCGAGACACCCCACCCCACTTCATCTGCTTCTCACTGTATCATGTGCGGAGAAAGACTATCAATCGTTTCATGCCGGTTCTAGGAACTGGTCGCAATGGATCCAGGCCTATAGTGCGCACCGGGGCTGCTCTGCATACAGCCCATCTTCATTACCGTTTCATTTCCCTCCCTCTTGTGTGGGGCCATCCCTAGCTTGGATCTCCTCGAGACCAAGCCCCTTGTTACCTCGGTCCCTGGTCCTTCCGTCTCCTATGATGAAAAAATGGCGATACGTTTCTATGTGCCCTTACTTTTCGCCCTAGTCGGCCCCCTTCGGAGTGGCTGTGGATTAGCTCAATCTGAGCATGTGTGAGGTGTGTGATGGCGTCACAATGCTAATTGATGTGATGCTTTCCATTTTCGAATCCTCACGGCACTAAAACCAACCCTTTGCACCTCGTCCATTGCCGCTACACGCGGAACGGTTCCTCTGCGCAACATCGTCCGTCTCACATTCGTCAATTGGCACATCATTCGTTCGCTCTCGCTGCACGCTCGTGTGCTTCTCGTTCTGTTCCGGCCGTCCGTCGCTGTCCAATCCTTTTCTTGTCGACCGCCCCAAACCGATACGCATGCCCTCCTTTTACGGTATGCGGATCCACGTTGATCCAACCCATCCTACCAACCTACCCTATCTTGACTGATCGTGCCTTCTCCTAACTCACTCCAATCCGATCCCTCAATCATCCCTTTGGCACTTTCTCCTTCTCGCTTTTGGCCTCTTCTGCCCTGCCCACATTCCGTACTACCGTACTTGGCTCATCCTCGTCTATCTCCGTGCTCCTGCTTATCCCCCTTGTCCTGATAACGGTCTCCACTTAACGCTTACTGCTCTGCCCCCGCACCTGGATCTTTTCGACCTATTGGTCAATGATTGTGAATCGCACTGCCTCTTCTTCACCTTTCGCAAATGCGCTCTGTCCTCTTATAGATAACCCCTGCTCAGGCATCTTTCGGCTGAGAAAGCGTTGCTTCCCATCTTCACGGCGATCCCTCTTTCACCCAATTTTAAAAAAGCAGCTTTTGGTTCATTCGTTTGAACTCTCTTCTTGACGTTCTTTGTACACGAGGCTGTGTCACCTTGTTGCTTCTCGCTTCTCCTCGACACGCAGACTGTCCTGTCTGTCTGATCGTCCCACTTTGTTTGTTGAGTGACACCCATCAGATCATCGCGCTTCACACGCCGAATCCGGTCTCATCAGCATCAAACACACCTTATACGAGAAGCCCTCGTTTTCCGTTTTCGAGAGACCGGATCAATCTTAGGTGTTTGCTTAGTTGATTTGCTTAACGTTTGCGTTACCTCTTGCGCTCTGCTCTTGCTTGTTATTACCGAACCAACCCTCCTTTACGAAACCGACAGTCACACCGAGACTTGATCATCAATCAAATCTCGCCGCTGTCGTCAACGCACAACAATCGTCATCAACCCGGAATTACTTAAAACACACAGGATCGAAAAAAAAGAAGAACAACTTCTTGCTGTCTCCGCCACAGCAGAATCAAAACGGACTCAAAGCGATAAATAGACGAATCGACTTTGCCAAAGCTAGTTTTCTTGAAACTCAGAAGAAAAGCTACTCGATTACAGGCCTATCTTTTCCTGTTCTTTCTACTGCCACCAACAAAAACTGCTCATCTCATCGACGATAGCAGAATCCTGAAAATCTTTGGATATCACTCGGTGCTCTGATATTCAACAACCAAAATGGACGTACTTGACGTGAGTTTTGTCAAGTTCCTGCAACCTCTTGATATTCGGGCTGCGATTTTTTGAATTCCTGCAGATGCAAATTCCCATCATTATCAGCTGTATTTTCCCTCTCTTACTTCTTTGGCGCACCTCACTTCTCCTTCGCTTCCTTTCATTTCTCTCTCAACGTCATTCCACATCGCTGCACCCCTCCTGACTCCGTATCCGAACACATATGAGGGTTGTGCGGCCAGCTCCTCAGCCGTTGTAGATGGAGCCAATTATTCATCGTTACTTTCAGCGCTCTCTGGGTCTTAGTACATTTAGTACATGATGAGACTGGACCTGTACGACTGGTAGACGACTGACGCGATTGCTTTCTGAAAACCCTCTTCTACTGTATCATGTCCACGAATTCACCTTCCTTCACCCCGACTCTCGTTCAACCGACCCCCGACTGTATCCCTTTCGCTTTATTCCCCCTCTTCGTGGATCTCGATCCTCCTTCGACATCACCTGTAACGTCTCAACCACATCTTTCTTCTCCAATACCTGCCAAACGAAAACGAAAACGAAAACGAACGAAAACCTCCATCACACCGCCTCCATCATATCCTCCCGCTCATAATGACAACGGGAACGAAATCAATGATGATGATGATGATAATGACCCCGGATATGATTCCGATGCTACTGTCGTGGACGACCAGTTGGTGAACGACCACAACCATGTCGGTCCTGGGCATGACTTCCAAGCTCGCCCTCACATCTGTAACTATGCGGATTGCGACAAAGCCTTCGCGAGGAAAAGCGATCTTGCTAGACATTTCCGAATTCACACCAACGACCGGTCAGTGATTCACTCAAACTTCCGCAGGTATCTTGAGCTGACCGATTCGTCTCGTGCAGACCTTTCGTATGTGAATACCGAGGATGCGGGAAATCGTTCATCCAGCGATCAGCTTTGACCGTACACTTCCGAACCCAGTGAGTAGAATTCAAACTCTGTCCGCAGTGTTGATATCTCACTAATCGGTGACTGCGTAGTACTGGAGAGCGTCCCCACTCGTGCGAGACTTGTGAGAAGAGGTTCGCCGACTCCAGTTCGCTTGCTCGACATCGGCGTATTCAGTGAGTTGGGAGTCTCCTTACCGTAACCACGAATATACAAGCTGACCATGTTGTCTCTTCATGTTGTCTCTTCAGTACGGGCATGCGACCGTACAATTGCAGAGTTCCTGGATGTGGCAAGCATTTCGCTCGAAGAAACACGCTTCTCAAGCACTTTAAGCGAACGCACCCGTCTCTACCGCCTCCTTCGACGAGTTCGCAGCGTCCCAGCATTCACGGCCCCGTCGTCAGCTCTCGAGCTTCTTCCGGATCGTTTCTCTCATCTGGCTCGATCGGAATCAACGGTGAATACTACCTCGCCACCCCTTCCAGCGCCGGTGCCGCCCACGGCTTCGCCACCCTCCACCCGTCAGAGGGCGCGGCGTACTCCTTCCACGGCGGGTTCAACGGATCGGTATTCGGAGGAACTTCCGGATCCCATTCGACCTTCCTCATCCCCAGTGGTGGAGCGTTCGGAAAACCATTCCAGCAATCACCGCAAGCGCCGGGGTCCGCCACCCTCACCCCGATCTCCACCTCAGGAGCTCAATTCGAAAACCAAACGCCCTCAACACCCTGTACCGGTGTTTTGGAGGAGGAAGGAAAACCCCAGATCCAACAAGGTGGACCCACCTCTGCTCACCCCGGACTCTCCCCCTCTCCCGGTGCCCAGTCTCACGGTCTCGGCTATGCGCAATATCCCAGCCCTCTCTCCGCCTACCCTCAATCGGCGGGTTACCCGCTCACGCGCTTCCCTAGCGACGGAGGCGGAGTGATCTACACCGACAAGCAGCAGGCTGTCAACTTGAGCCAGCGATCCGTCTCAAACCCTCTCGATGCTCCTCGTTTCCAGCCTTACACCGCAGGTCCATTTGGGCACGTTGGAGGCGGGTTCCATCACTCGCAGCTCGCCATCCCACCTGGTCAGCAGCATCTTATGCCCTCTTACCATCACCCAATGCACTACGCTATCCAGCAGCCTGTTCCCGGAGGCGAAGAGAAGCCTCAAGTCCCTCATTCGCCCGATGGGTCGTCTTCCGACGAAGATGCCGACGAGCCTCTGGTTTCTCTTCATGACAATCCTACCTTCGCGATTCATCCTCCCAACGGCCCGTTGATGCACATGCCTTTCTCAGCGGTGGAGAGTGCCAACTTTGGTCATCTTCCTCCTGCTCAACCGCAAGTGCTCATCGCCAGCCAGCAGCAGAACGGTCGTCTGCATAGCGCACCGCCGACGATGCAGAGGTTCAACTCACTTCCTACCGTGCCTACAATGGGTAATTGGGGTCCGATCGAGCAGTATCAAACTCATAGCGCTACTTCCGCAAACAGCGCCGACGACGAAGAGTGGGAGGACCTGGCAGGAGAGTTGATCAGCCGAGAGGCTTCTGTGGCCGATGACACCCAGATGACCACTGCGTCCGTCTTGAAAGAGGCCCCCACCGAAGGTGAAGACGTCAGCCATTGGGGCCAACCAATCAGCTACCCGATTCCGCCTCGAGACAACCAGAAGAACCCATTCTCTTCTGCGGCCTCCTCTTCCTCTACCGCCTCGACCCTTGTTGCTTCGTCCATTCACGGTTCTGTCGGCCACTCGCTTCCGCCAATCTCGGTCTACACCGCTCATCCCAATCAGCCTATGGCATTGACACCTATCAATCCCAATGGGTACTATACGCCGATCACCCCCGCCGCGAGCTGGATGCACGATCAGATGAAGCCTCATGGTTTGCTTGAGCAACACGGTCACTTCCAGCCCAACGAGGAGCACGATCAGGAGAACGACCCTTCCCAAGATATCACGCTCACCACACCGCCCAAATGGGGTGATAAGAAGGATGGTCGAACGGTCTCTGCCGTCGGGCTCGGCATCGCTAATGTTCACTTCGATGATCGCGAGAATGACCTCGCTGCTGATGATCGCGAGTGGAGAGACGATGATGATGCGATGGCCAGCGACGACGAATCCGCTGGAGACGGGAGTGACGATGAGTTTGTCCTGGGCAGGAAGCAGAAGAAGAAGGCTAGAAGGAGCACTGGTGGCGGCCGGGGTCGAGGCGGAGTACGTGGAGGATCGAGGAAAGGCAGGAAGACCGCCCACGTATAGTCTGATGACCCTAAGCCGACTTTTCTTCAAGCCTTGTCGCCAGTCACTATCGCCGGTCAGGCGAAGCTTCCGCCTGCTTCAATACTGTCGCCAAGATATGAGGACACCCAGCCACAGAAATGACCTGAAAATATACCCCGACCTCCAAACACACACCCGTCTGACTCTCCATGTTTGAACATCTTTGTCTCGAACTTGGTCCCTGCCTCTGTCATGTCTATTCTGTAGGCACTTTCGCTCATCTCTCGAAAGATGCGCATATATAATCTAGTATATTATTCCGTTTGTCCCGTCCCATCACACCACCACAATTTCACTGACGATGTGCATATTTACTGCCTCACGTCAACATCAAAACGAAATGGATCTACTAAGAGGGGAGGTCATATCGCATCATCACATCTACTCGTTCTCCTTCATCGTCATACTTCTGCATCCACGAGACCCTTCATTTCAACTCTGCTTCGCTTCGCTTTTCATCTTTATGCGTTTAATTCTCTGTGTATACGACCTTTAACGACCGCAACCCTTTTCATGATTAGTGATATGATTTAGTAAGACCCCGGATACCAAAATGGTGTGAAAGTGAACGTGTAAGCGGGGAAGAAGTGAAGTCAAATGAGGAAGTAGTATAGTATATTTCAGATACCACTTATGAGTCAGGGGGAAAGAAAAGGAATTCCAATTTACTAGTAGAGTAAAGGAGTATATATACCTCGCGTATGCAGTGAATCGATGGCACAAGCATAGCTGGAGCAGTCAGCAGTCAGCAGTCACATTCAGCAGTCAGCAGTGGAGCAGACTTTAAAGAAAGCGTACTTATAACAAGTCATAAGGACAGACACAGACATGCACAAGCTCCCCGCTTGTGGTTTCGGTGGCACGTTCCGACGGAGACTATCCTCCCTGAGATCCATCGAAATATCGTCAGGTCTCAGTTGCTCTGACTTACTATGTCTCGTCTACACTACATTCTTCACAACAAGCGATGCGTACAACGGGCCTCGAGATCTTGAACAAGTAAAAAGCCTCTCAAAATGGTACTTATGCGTTCCTCTCGGCTGACGGCGGGAGTCCGACAACTGCCCCGCTCAACCCGGCTAGTCCAGCGACCACATCAAACCTCCTCCTCCTCCTCTTCCTCTGTATCAGATACCCCTTCGGCAACGGTCACTCCGTTATACCCTCACTCCTCCCTCTACAGCTACAGCTTAGGTTTATCGTACGCATCGAAGGACTCGCCGCCCTTCATACCGCCCGGCCAAAAAGCAAAACCCTACGGTTTCCTACCATACGCTCAATCAGCCTCAAGCTCAAATGGCAGCTCTGCGAAAGAGCAAGGTGGCCCAAGTGAGATTGGAAGATGGGTAGAGGAGATGATGGACCTCCCAGCTGGTCGAGGGGAGCTGAAATCGTCCGAGAAAGGTGGTTGGGCGGAAGAGACGAGGGATAGGGTGAAGAAGTGGGGTGCGGGGGAAGATTTCTTCGGCGTGCAGAACGTCGGTAATGACGTGAGTGTGGTGCTCAGGTGCCAGTCAGTCGAAAACAGTATAACGCAGCTGTACAGGCTGTCAAGATCGTTCGCTGAGATCATCAGACTCCGTCGTGTACCATCGCACCGCAGCTTCACCTCAACCTCTCGGACGGCGTGGGCGGCTGGTCAGATAAAGCCGACCCGTCCTTATTCTCCCAAGCGCTATGCTACCACTACGCCAACTCGGCGAGGCACTTCAATTCTTCCACGCCGCAAGAATTACTTCACAAGGCTTACAAGGCCGTGCTGGATGACAAGCGGGTAAGAGCGGGCGGAGCGACTTTTGTGGGCACGCGGCTTGGAGAAGAAGGCGATGGGAGCTTTGTCAAGTATGTTCCAGGCGTATTAAACGCGTGACACCTGACATATTCATCAATTCCAATTTTTATCTTCGATTGCAACTCTGCCTACCCCTTGTCAATTGGCCAAGTATCGTGGCTGATATCCGACTGGCTGTCTGATATTCAGCCTCGGAGACTCGGGTTACGCGATCATGAGGAACGATCAGATCAAGTTCATCTCCTCGCCCCAAACGCATTTTTTCAACTGCCCTGTGAGTCGTCCCCTGTCTTTGACTGGATCATGACTGGATCATCCGAACCAGGTCAGGGGGAGGGGTATGTCTGCTGTCAGAGACTTCCCGCTCCTCGAGTCAAAGAGGTACGACAGTGAAGCTACGTGGAAGGGCTTGCGAACACACCGATCACCAAAAACGAGCCTTTCTGAAAGATAGTTGGCAGTCAGGCTGATCGCTGATCTGATCATCGTCGGTGTAACCCTACACACAGCTGCAACTGTCGAAAGTGCCGCCGGAGATGAGGCAGAACGGCATCATCCACGATAGTCCTGCCAATGCCGAGGTGCGAGAATTCGAGGTAGAGGCGGGCGACGTGGTGATACTTTTCGTGAGTGCCGAGCGAGTGAAGCAGAGCGCAAAGCTTCTTACTTCTGAGTACAAGCATCAAGGCAAGAGCCCAACTCCGGAGCTAGAGCTAGAAACCAAGCTAGACCTGGAAATCGGGCTGATGCACACTCTATGTCTGCTCATATATTGGCAGACCGACGGCCTATCAGACAATCTTCCCACAGCGCACCTCCCCTTACTATCCGCATCACTGAACCAACTCCTCTCCTCGCCCGTCAACTCGCACCTGACCCCCACGGAACGCGACGCCGAATACGCCAGGTTACTTGCTGACATACTGGTCGGGTACGGGCGGATGGCGATGGCTCGTACGGGCGGTGAAGACGGTGGCAAAGGGTGGAAGACGCCCTTCGAGATCGAGGCGAAGAGGGAGGTGCCGCAGTGGAAGTTTAAGGGTGGGAAAGTAGACGAGTGGGTATCGCGCTGCGTTGCATCTCATCTGAACCTCTTCATCCTTCGTCTCCTCTTTTGTCATACTCTTCAATCAGGCGAGTCGTTCAACTGGCTGCAGAAAGGCCAGCTTAGCGGATCGGAGAACGTGAAGCAGTGTGCGAGAGCAGAGCACGAGCAAGGAAAAGGGAAGAGAGGGCCGCCGCAAGCATATGCTGACTTCCGTGTCGTACCTCTCAGCATCACCGTCATGACCGCCGTCGTATCGGAGAAGGACTGATCGATCAAGGTCTACTGCGAGAAAGATCAGAAGAACGATAGGGATCAGACCAGATATACTCGGAGCGAGCTAGCATAGCCTGTCATTGTCATTCACAAGGCGGAACTGGAACCGCCTGTACTCGACGCAGACTCTGCTATGCCGCCCGGAAGACGGAATGTCATACTTTCATTCGTATGTAACTGCTGTCTTTCCATCTGTCTTGGTGCTACAGCAAGTGATCTCGAACCCTGCATAAACTCGCAAACCAGGGCATTCGATTCATGTTGGAATATGCATAATTCCAATATCATTCAATTTGCTATATACAACGCTTGATAATTGCGTCCGGGTCCTGATTGTGCTCAAAACCCGACTGCGGATAGAGGAGGACGTCTGACCCCCGGAGCGACCCTCCCGGCCACGTTCACGCTCACGCTCAAACCCACAACCGCTCCTATTTGTACTTCTCCATGAACTCCCTATGGAACTTCTCGAATCGGCCCACAAATTCGGCAGTCTCGGGACAGAGGGCTGTCACTCGGAGGTGGTATGTTCCTGGCTCTTGGCCGAATCCTGACCCGGCGACAGCACAAATACCGGTAGCGTCTAGCGATCACACAACATCAGCCACTTATCCGAGACAGAATACAGTCGATCATATGTTGAGAGTGATAAAAACCGGAAACGATCTTCGCGAGGAGATGGCTCGCAGAGAAGATCATACTGCATGGCAAATGCCCACTCACCCAGCAAATCAAGAGCATACATGACATCAGCCTCCTTGCCCCTCTTCTTGGCCTCGTCGATGGCCTTCTGAGGCATCTGGATCTTGGGGAAGAGGTACATCGCGCCCTCGGCGGGATTACATGATACACCCGGCATCTTGTTGAAGTGCTCCGCCATGAGGTATGATCGCTCCTTGAGGTTCTCGTGGATCAGGGAGGTCTCCTGCTTCCACTTTTCGTACGAGGGCTCGCCTTGCTTGGGAGGCGATACCATGAGGTCGACACCGACCTGAAATACCAGCGCGTCAGCTTTGAACACAATGATAGCACCCTCATACGACAGCAGGAGTGGCGGGGATGTATATCGTGTATAGCATAGTGACCCAATTTGATTCACGAGGCCCGAGATAGACTCACCTGCCCAGAAACCGGAGGACAAAGCGTCACACTGGCCATCTTGTACACCTGCTCCATGACCTCATCACTGATGTTGACGCACTCAAAGTATCCACCTCTTCGACCGCACTCGCCGCTGACGCCCTTTGAGATGGAATGGAACGAGATGAGCTCGACGGTATCGGCGATCTCCTTGGGCATACCCTTGAGAACCTTCTTAAACGATACGAAAGGTCGATGCGATGGATCGTAAATGTTGGTTTGGTACACTTCATCGGCCATGAGTACGATTCCTTCCTCGTAACACAGTCTGACGACAGCCTCCATCGCTTCGTGTGACAGACAAGCGCCCGTGGGGTTTCCGGGGTTGATGATGACGAGAGCCTTGACAGGAATGTTTTTCTTCTTGGCTTCCTCGACAGCTTTCAGCAGAGTCTCATGGTCCATGGACCAGTCGTTGGCTTCGGAGAGGTAGTACGGGATGGGTTTGGCGTTGAGGTAGGCGAGGGTAGCGGTGTATAAGGGGTATTGGGGGATGGGGATCATGCAGCCGTCACCCTCCTGAAGGGCAATGCTGAGGGTCGAGGATACACCGGCAGATGCACCAGCGGTCAGGTAAATCGACTCGGGATCGGCGGGGAACCCATCTCGTTCTAAGCGATTCTGTTAGCGTGGCTCTATGACTGAATGCGTGTTTTTGGATCGGCTGCATGAAGGAGCGGTCATGTCGCGCTGTGGTCAATGCTCGTCTATCGTACTCACCCTCGATGAACTTGGCGACTCTCTTTCGGATCGCCAATACCCCCTTTGAATGCGTGTACGCTCCTACACTGCCGATCTCCTGGTGCAAGCTCTTAGCCCGCTCGATCACGTCCTCCGGGTAGATCTGCTTGATGACATCGAGGTGTTCCTCAAACAATGGCGGGTTCTCCAGCAGAGAAATGACCTGCCTCCAATATGTCAAGGGAACCTGGTTCAAGCCTCTTTGTTGGGGGTTTCCGATGTTGGCGGTGACGACGTGGTCGAAGGGTAGAGAGTTCTTCTCCTTTGGATCGGCGAGAATCTGGGTGTATTTATCGGCCTTGAGAGCAAGCTCACCTCGGACGGCGTAATGAACGTCGAGCACGGCAGGGTTGATTGTCTTCAAATTCAAAGCGGGAGCTCGGGACGGCATAGTGGTGTGCAGTGTTCTCGATGATCGAGCGGTGGTTGTAGCGTTCTTCAAAGATCTGCAAAGCGATCGGGCAGCGGGGCGGAAGGTAGCCATTGGATGAGAAGGAAGGCGATTTGTTGTAGTTCGATATCAGAAGGGCGAGTGTCAGACAGATGGAAGATGAGAGATGTGTACCAGGTTGAACGATAAGAGACGATCGAGTCGAAAGTTGAGAGTCAAAGGTTGAAATCAGATCAGATCAGCTATGATCGCTTTTCGCGCTGTTTTCCGGAATGCGAAGATACGGAGGAGATATAGAAAAAAACAAGAGCTCGGCACGAAGTAGCAAGAAGTAAGAAGCAAGAAGGGTGCCGCGAGAAATCAGCTAAGCTAGTGTGCCAGTCCAGAAGGAAGATGTCAAGAACAGTACGAGGGAGAGCTTCGCTAAGATGGACATTGGAATTCGCTTATTTACAACCCCTCGATCACTCACTCACTCCTGACTCGAGGACGAGTCGAATTAGCATATAATGACCGGGGGTGGGGGGTTACAAACCTTTTCAATCGGAATGGAATGCGATTAGGAAAATGCGGGGATCACCGAATTACGATTCGACTGCGATTTCGGGGGTAATGAAGCCAGGGAGGGGGGCGGAGTAGGAGACAACAGTTGATAGCAACGATGGTATCACACACTCGCGATGATGGTGCGCGGAGAAGAGGGCTACTGGTGCAGGCGAGCAGCGGGGGGGTGGTCCGAAGATAGATATCTGATGAATGTATCAAGTCAAGTCAAGTGGAATGGAGAAAGGCAAGTAGTTAGAGTGTGCGGGAGAGAGACAGGTAATGGCATATGCGGAGGTCATCCGACCGGTAGTGTAGTTAGTCTAACGCAGAGTCATCGGCTCAGTGCATTATTGGAATTGGACCGGAGGACAGTTCCGTACGTTCCGGTTCGGCAATGACGGGACGACTACTCTTACAGGTATGCAAGAACGACGTGCTTCCATTTTACAATCATGACTCACCTTGCTTGGATTCAAGCAACTCCGAGAGATAGAAAGCGTTCGTATGTCCAACGAGTAGCTACGTAGAATGGACACGATGGTTGATACTCATATTGTGATGAAAACCAAAGAAACAAGCACGAACAGCCGGGATGGTCAGAGGACGATGGGAGTGGGAGAGGATTGGCTGGTCAAGCGATGCGAGTGATGCTCGTTGTCTGTTATGTATGGATGTATACTTGGTCGATGCGATCACTGACATAGTCAGTCATCCCTTGCATACCTGAATCATTGACATACTCAACAACTGCTCGTTCGCAGACGTTACTAGACTACTTCCGGCACACGACGCCTAGCCTTATCTCCCATCCTTTGGGAAGTGATCCTTTGCGAGACCTTTGACATATACAAGCTCAGCCAGATGCTTATCATGCGATTTGACAACGCCTTGACGACTCGCTTGCTCTCTCTCTGCCTACGTCTAACGGTGTTCCCGTAAGAGCGCAGGCTATGTCATGTACGCCACCGGTCTTGAATCGAACAGCACCCATCACACAGATAGCCACTCAGCAATGAAAGGAGGGCATGGCAATAGCTCGATACGCAATTCCACTCTCGCTCGATGAGTCTGAAAGAAGCAGAACGACGACCAGTACCCCACTTGTTCAGAACCCCTTTGCTCAACGGAGCCGAGCGTAGGATGCACAAATGCAGGGCGTTGGGACTAAGCCCCCTCGTTTCGGGAGTGTAGCGGAGATGGAAGATAGTAACACGATGGTCAGGCGATAAGGCGCGTTATCATCATGATAAGAGGCCTCGATACAGGCTGGTCAGGTTCGGAACGACTAGTCTTGAGATACAAGTCGGCCGATTGGCAGAGTCAGGACGAATATGAGGGTATTGCATGTCTGCGGATATACGGCTCATAAGGACAGACACGAACAGTAAAACGAACACAATTACATGTACAGTACAACCTTCGAAATGACTACCACCCGTATCCTTATCCGTGACTCCTGAACCCAAGATACCGAGACTGCTAAACCAGCCTGGATCTGTTCCCCTTACCGCATGTCGAGGCTACTCTATCTTGCCAGCTCCGTCAATTGTTATCAACGAGTCTAATCCATCTCTACTCTGCATTCTAGTTCCACTGCCCCTTGTCCTATGGTAAACGAAGAGCGAAGCGTCTCATTAGCACAAGCACCATTCATATTGTATTGAGCGCAGTCCGTTTTTGTCTTCGTGCCATTCTACATTCCGAGACGATCTTCACATGGACACAAAAGTGATGTTTGTGATGTACAAAACGCAGGCGCGGCGACTCAAACTCCATATAGCTCACCATCATCCGCTCGTCATTCTGATTAGGCGACGAGACCTTCCTGTTCTCAGCTGCTAGCTTGGCCGATAGTTGGCCCGCTTTGGGATTTGATGCGTTGACGCCTTTGCCCTGCGCCTATAATATGTGAGCGATAGGTATAGGTGGGGGATGAACGGTCGGAAAGGAAAGGACAAAGTAAAAGTAGTGTTACGTTTGACGACAAATGGAGAATGAGGTACAGACGCATCGCATCCATAAGCGCGGTGCACGGTGGGATCCGGCAAGTGAGCGGAAAGTGAGTACGCAAATGTAGTCGAGAGGATTTATGCCGCGGTATTGGCAGTAAGCGAGCAGGGCGGAGATGGAAAGAGGGAGGAGACGAAGACAAGTAGGCGTCAGCCAAGCCCCATACCTCCCTGAAGTCTACATGAATGAGGGTACAGGTACACGAGTGACAGGGGAAGACCAACGGTATATTCGCATTTGATCTTAACGATAGTCTGGCCCGCTCTAAATCACGAGTCTGAATGAGAGAAGAAATCGACTCTCGGTCCCACTCACAGCCTTGGCCCTCTCCTCAGCAGCTCTCAGAGCCCTCTCCCTCGGATCATCTAATCCTGATCCTCCGCCCACAGTCGATCCCCCTCCAAGCGTTCTAGGAGGAGCCGAGTTCCTACCTATCGTAGATGATGATGGTTTACTTGACGGAGGTGCAGCTGTGTTATCACTTCTGCTCGGGGCTGGTCCTGATCCAGAGCCTAGTACTTGGCCTTGGCCCTGAGATTTGGATGTGTGGGGCTTTGAAGGGTCCGAGAAGCAGTTTCCCATTGTTCTTCGGTTTCTTTTTCGGTCGGTCGGTCGGTCGGGAGGAAGAGGAATTACGCCGTTGGGGTTAAGTGTGTTCACGACGAGAACGAGATCGGATCCGCGACAAGGTCAAGATTATGATGATCGGTAATGCGCGTCGAGCGGTGAGCGAGTCAGGGTGAACAGCGGGTGATATCTCGTCGAAATATGTTGAGGGTATTGACAAGAGCCTAGGAACTTCACTGGATTGGAATACAATTGCCTTGAGATATGAGAGGACGCTATGTACTGTAACTGCTTGTATCTCCAACCAGTTGTCCATCGCCTTGCTCAACCGCGCAGTCGCAGTCGATGGACCGCACACATCTTGTCAACAAACGACCCGCTGCTGGGCAGCGCCAAGCATAATAATAAGCCGGTCACCGCGACGGGACCAAATAATCATACAATGTTTTTGAATCCGCTATTAACTGGACAGTATCTGTACCATACCACGCTTGATATTTGACCTTGCGCCGCCTATGCTATGCTATGCCATGCTATGCGATGCGGTATCGGTTGGGACAGCCCTCCAAGGCCAAGCGGAGGCCACGGATGGCCTTCCCCTGCATGCAACAAACGGTCGATCTCACGCCAAAACTCGATGACATCCCTATACATTTCCTTTGAGAAATAGTAAGCACTGCCGGGACTGATAGTATATATAAGGTATACGATTCGTTTTCTCATGTACGAGCGTTGATAGATGCGGTCGTACCCGTCGATATCATCCACAAGCTATGCGCCACACCACAGACGCCAGAGGACTTCCGTTGTTCCTCTGAAGAGCTCGAGTTGCAGCTGAGTGAATATCTCTCAGTGACTACAGCGACTGCTCTTGCTTTCGCTCCCAATCCTCGGCCCATTACACCAAGGACTCAATCACTCCACTCCCTTCCCGCCTTTTCGACTGCTCCTTTTTCTGGCTATTCACTCCTTAAGCCTTGCCAGCAGCCTTCATGGCCTTGAGCATGAGGTCACCGATCTGAGCGGGGGACTGAGCGATGACCGCTCCGGCCTTCTCCAAAGCAGCAACCTTATCGCTGGCGGCACCCTTTCCTCCGGAGATGATAGCACCGGCGTGACCCATTCGTCGACCGGGAGGGGCCGTTCGACCAGCGATGAACGCTACGACGGGTTTAGGGTTGCTCGAGTTCTTGTTGTGTTGCTCGAGGTATTCGGCAGCCTCTTCCTCCATGGATCCACCGATCTCACCGATCAAGACGATACCCTCGGTTCGTGGGTCAGAGAGCAAGACCTTGACGACGTCAATGTGTTGCGTTCCGGGGAAGGGGTCACCACCGATTCCGACGGTCAATGATTGACCGAGACCGGCGAGGGTGGTCTGGCTGCAGGTTGAGCGTAGAACATCAGCATGGACTCTTTGAGGGCGAAGATGTAGATTAGGACGGGTACACATATGACTCTTGCGAAGCCCTGAACCAGAAGTGAGCGCTACTTACTTAACGGCCTCGTAGGTAAGACTGTTGAGAAGATATGATGGCAAATGGATCCATCAGTACAGGCTACAACGACGTAGGGAAGCCGCAGACCTCATGACTACTCACGTTCCGGACCTCGAGACGACACCGATCTTTCCCTGCTGGAAGATGTGACCAGGCATGATACCCATCTTGCATCCTTCCGAAATGATACCGGGACAGTTACCACCGATCATCCTGGACTTGCTCTGGGACTTCAAGGCGTTCATGACTCGGATCTGATCACGCTGAGGGATACCCTCGGTGATGGTGACGATCAACTTGATCTCGTTCTCAATAGCCTCGATGATGGCGTCGGCAGCGAAGGGAGGGGGAACGTAGATGACTGAAGCGTCGGGCTGGGCCTCCTTGACGGCGTCTCGGACGGAACCGAATACGGGCAAGCCGAGGTGGGTCTGGCCGGCTTTCTGCGAGCACGGAGAGCGAAGAGGATATAGATGATCAGTATAACAGTTCTTGATCCACGTACGGACGAGCGAATCCATCACCGCCTGGCAGCATCTTCAACCAAGCTTTCGCTCCGTTCCGCTAGCCGCACACCATCAATGTACGAGATGCGAAAGAGCTCGCAGCTTCTGAGTCTCAAGACGTGGGACTTCCTCGCGAATCTCTACACTTCCGTTTCCCTTCTCACGGCCAGCCTCGCTGGAACATCTCTCTCCCTGTACATCGGCGTCTGTGAACAGTAGGATGCCCACCGCACTCACCTTGGGGTTGGTACCACCGATCATTCGAGTTCCATAGTCGATAGCCTGCTGGGCGTGGAAAGTACCCTGTGATGCGCGAGAGTGGACCGAAAAATCATCAGATTACGCTTCGGGGAAAGAAACTTCGCTTGGCTGGTTGCAGCACGCCAACAGGCTGCCGTGAGGGAGAGTAAGCGTGTAAAGGGAGTAGAGAGCACTCACAGTCTTTCCGGTGAAACCCTGGACGAGAACCTTGGTGTCCTTGTCTACAAGCAGACCGGTCAATGATCAGCACAGCGCGCTACCAACTGGACGAATCGGACCAGCCGGGCAATTTGGCTTTCCTAACACCCTCGGCACAGGATCCACTTCTGAAGGACGATCTTCCCTCAACCTCTGCTTCTTCTCCGCTCTCCACGTGCTCCTCCTGACGAGCAAGTCTTGCTGATGACTTTTGCTTGACATGACACTTGCTCTAAATTTCTTCCTCGGCAATCCCGAGCCGGTCTGTAAACAGTCCCACTCACTGATGAGAATGTTGCCAATGGTGTCCTCGTACCCCGCTCGAGCAGGGGTCGTGGTGGAGAACGACCTAGCGGCGCCTGAGAATGAAATACAGGCAGGTCATGTCAGGTGCAAGTCCTTCACTCTCATGCGGTTAGATGCCTTGGAACCGTGACGTACCTCGAGCAAGGGTGGTAGCGGATCGCAAGGAACGGATCATCTGTAAGTGCAGTGTCATGCGTGAGCCTAGGCTACGTTGGCAGATTATAGAGATGAGAGCTCACTTTGGTCAAGGTGTATAGGAAGATGAGATTGTAAATTGCTCAAGGCTCAAAACAATCAACCAAATCTTTATGGACGTTACCACTGAATTGCATTGCTTGCTTGCTTGCTTGCAAGTGCAATGCAATCGAGCGGGCCAGCGGCAGTGGTGTGGGGTGAGCTGCATGGTGTAACTGTGTACTGCTGGTACTGCTGTAACCGAACGAGTGGATCCCAACAATACTAACCATACTAACCACGATTACAACGGCCTTCCGTTAAGACCGAAAAATCCCGCTCATCCTCTGTGCACTTAGGACAACGCGGGGAATAGCCCCACGTGGGTGCCACATGAGGCACAAAGCGCGCTGACGAGGTTTGTCTTCCTTGATGGACGCGTCTGGAGGTGGTAATGTCAACCGAGTGAATGTGGTCACTGTTCAATTATAGTTACATGAAACGATCGGCCGTTCAGGCAGATATCAACGACAAGCTCGAAACGAGTCCCTCGCCCAGTTCATTGAGCTCAGCTGCCGAACACTGTTGATACCTGCCAACGAAACGCGAGGCAATCAACCTTTAGATCGCGAATGTGAGTATCATGTGATCATGGCATCTATACTTGCGAAATGTGCTCTCAGGTTGATTGATCAACGGTGTTGAGGGCGTTTAGTGACTCTTCGTCCTAGCATATCACCAGGATCTCCGACCCTTTCAGCTTGCAGTAGCCGCTCTAGCATACCAGATACATCCCTTGGTCTTGGTGCGATTGATCCTCCATAAGCCCAAATTTTCACCAACTAGATCGGCAAAAATCCGCCCACCGGGGAAGCATTACAACTCGATCTGGGTGTGCGGACATAACCCTTCCTTGTGGCAGCAATTGCACATCTCCACGGAGATTCTGCCGACAATTTCGATCGTTCTACCTCTGTCGCTCCGAAACAATGTACGGCGACCTCGCTCTCCAGCTCGTGACCGCCTCACACCGCTCAACGCTCTCCACCACACCTCAACTCCCTTTACCGAAATACGCTCTCCCCTTGATTTTAGCAATCGCGCTCGAGACCCGTCAACTCGGAACATCCATCACCAGCGCCGCCGAGACTCACGGCCAAGTCTCCCTTTCTCAAGATAGGGCGCTGGTGTGTAACTTGACGGTACAGCATCTGGCTGCGAGGAGGAATAAACGGTGTCTGTTGGCTTATCTAGCTACGAGGGTTGGAGGGATCAAAGAGCGTTGGTGGGATGCTGGAGGGGGCCTGGCATACTTGCTCAGCTCGAATAACAGCAATAACACTCTACAATCAAACTCTACATCCAACTCAAATACGGCTGGAGGTAATTCGAATGCCGCTGCGAACCCGGAATCAGACTCCCAAGATTTACGCTCTAACCTCTCTCCACAGGAATTGGACTTCTTGAGGGGTTACAACACCTTATTACTGGATTACAAGTCGGATTTCTTGGATGTGCTGGATCTGACAGCGAGCATAGATCGGCCGCCTGGCGAGTTGATGGTGGACGTCAGGGTGATACGAGATGCTGGGGAGGTCGTGCTGGACGGTGGGGAACGGATAGATTTCAGGAAAGGCGAGAGGTTCAGGCTGGCTAGGTCGGGGGTGGAAAGGTTGATCGTGCAGGGGTTCCTGGAGGAAGTCTAAGGAGAGTGGCTGTCACAGAAACCAGTGACCATCCGCCGTGCAGCTTTCATCACTCGCAGAGATCACGCACCCCGCTTGTACAGTCCCAGACATTGTTGTTTTCCATAGTTCCAGCATTATGAGTTGAATGCAGTATAGTCTCAGTCTAATGCGATGTATACAAATTGGTCTCGAAAGTACCCGCTCGCTCGCGCATCCATGTCTCCCCTAGGCCGTCCGATCCAGCTAATGTCTTAGTCTTCGACCCGTCTTTCGCTGTGCACATACAGGAGCAGACTGATAGTCTGTGCCCGCCACACCTACTTGCTCGCTACTGGTTCTGCTCCACCGTCGACCGATCGTGCTCTCTTACGAGGCTGTACCGACTTGATCAACGCTTTCACGAGATCTCCCTTCTCCGCTCTGAGCGCTTCTTGAGCTTCTTCCTTTGTCACACCGGTCTGAGCGACCTATGCACCCGAACAACACACAAGTACAACGTCTGATTAGCTTTTCCGCTCAAAGGTTGGTCCTTGGTCTGATAATTCATCAATTTGGAAGGGCCTAGCAGCCTCGAAATAGGTTGAAGCATCCAATACATAGGGAATTGGAGTAAGAGGTCGAGTCAGGGCAGTACCCACGATGAAATCCACATCCTCTGCTTTCACTGGTGCTCCTCCATCTGATCCAACACCTGCCCCACCGGACTTGTTCACATCGAGCGCTTGCATAGCTTTTTGTGCTTTGGCACCTTCTTCTTTTGTGATTCGCCGTCTTTCCAATGAGAGGACCGCGTCTTCGAGCTTGTCTGTAGCACGATACAACATGATAATAATATCATTCGTCAGGACGGAACGGCATAAGCGAAGATGGCAATGTGAAGTGAACAGTGATAAGTGGGCGGGTTTTGACATCAGGACGACAACGATCGTCTGCCGATTCTACCGACGACTGGCTTATTGACTCACTCTTGATGTACTGACCACCGTCAGCGAACTGCAAGCAAGAGATGGAAAGGTCAATCAGATTGCCCTTCTGTTCAACTTGCATTTGTTCACTGTCACTTCCGGGACAGACATTTAGGGTCAGAGCTTTTATAACTCACATCCATGATCACCTCGCCTTGGGGTACACGTCCTGATGAGCTTGAAGCGGCCATGTTGTTCGGGTATTGCTCTTGATACTGTTGTAGATTCTTTATGTTGTCAAGGATGCATGCAATCTCAAATTGCCCATGCATACTCCGGACCAGAGCAACTTGGTAGTCTGTTGTTACAGTGAGTTTCCCACGGTCGCTAACGTGTATCTTTGTATGTGCTCTTTTTTTCCGAGCGGTGCGAGTGAGTGAGTCGGGTGCAAATCAAAAGTTGAACGAGGCGACCTCCTTTATCTGGACTTGATCTTTTCTCTGCCTATCTTCCCTTCTCTCCATATTGTCACCACCTTCCCGAGTCATACATCTGATCAGTCGCAATCTCGGTAAACACTATCAAGATTCAGGTTCTCACTCACCAGGTATTAAAGCCCATCAAGCGGTCACTCGTTTCCCCGCCCCACGCATCTCTCATCAAACCTAGCCTTCCTCATCAGCTCAGCCGGCTGCACACACCGCGCAGCTTTTCAACAACTCACCTCTCGTCATCATCAGCTGTCCAGACGGCTTCGAAAGCGACAGAGCCAGCAGGATCTATCGTAGAATACACAAACGCTCTTCGACGCAAGATGGCATCTTTAGCTCCCCCCGCCTCCATCCCGGAGAAGTTCACTCTCCCCACCTTGCCCGAAGTGCCAGGTGCCGACCCCAAGAGGTTCATTGCGGATGCCTTCAAGGTGGCTGCTGCGCAGATCGTAGCTGATGCGTTTGAGGAGAAGATCGAGAAGATTTATCCTGCTGTTGAGATGGGTGAGTCGGCTCGTGCTCGTTTGATCGCGTGGTTGGTTCTTTTACTGTAGGATGGACGAAATTGAAAAAGGACGTTAAATGTGAGCCACAGACAAGTCAGGCTCTAGGGATCGGTGTGGCGAGGTCAACATGGCTCTGAGATACTTGAGACTTCGTCAATGGCAGGTTTGTCCAAGGGATAACCGTTGCACCGGCTGGGATATGGGGATGAGAGGGACTAGAAATAGGTCATGACGCGACGGAAGAGAGTGAAAATGAGAGGCCCGTTTGGGACAGATGGGATATACCCCAAACTTCACCTCCCTTCTGGCTTGAGCGGAGCTAGCGAAAGGAGACGGTCCAAAGTTAGACAGAGAGATTCTTCGGAGCGGCATGTGCTGACCCCCTGCTCCCGCACTTCCAGGAAAGAAGGGCACCGACTTGTCTATCCCCATCGTTCGATTCAAGAAGGGCAAGCCTGCCGACCTCGAAGTATGGGCTAAGAAGGTCATCGACAACGTGCGTATCACGCCCACATTCCTCATTCACCCGTGGTTCTGCGGAAACAATCTGTGAGGGCTCAAGCTGACGACATTCCCGTTGTACAGTTCAAGCCCTCCGTTTTCCTCTCAAAAGCTTCTTCTCCCGACAACAAATTCCTCTATTTCCAGTTCAAGTGAGTGAAACGGCCTCACCGTTTTTCTAAGTATTTCGCTGGGTCTACCGCTAACCAAGCTCCCTTATAGCCAAGAATCATTCACCTACCACCTCCTCCGACAAATCACTTTGACAGCCGAGGCCGCCGCCAACGAGCCCTCAAACCCTACTCTTGCGTATGGAACAACCAACGAAGGAGCGGGCAAGCATCTCGTTGTCGACTTCTCATCACCCAACATCGCTAAGCCTTTCCATGCTGGCCACCTTCGATCAACCATTATCGGTACCGTCATCAGCAACTTGTATGAGGCTAACGGATGGAGGGTTACTCGATTGAACTACCTCGGTGATTGGGGAACCCAGTACGGTGAGTTACTTTGGTGAAGATCAAGTGCTCCATTCATACCCCGTGCTGATGCTGGTCTTTTTGTTGCTTCACAGGTCTTCTTTCTGTTGGTTTCGACAAATACGGTAGCGAGGAAGAACTCCTCGCCGACCCCATCCAACACCTCTTCAAGGTTTACGTCAAGATCAACGAGGCGCGAGCTCAGCAGAAGGAGCGGATCGATGCCGGCGAAACTATCTCTGATGAGGAGTCGATTCACGCCCAGGCCAAGCGGGTATTCAGGGCTATGGAGGATGGTAAGTGTGGGAAGGCGTTATTCATTTAAGACACAGCCAAATCACCGGTCGCTTGCCAGAGGAGTTCGGTCGCCTAACGATTAATTTCTTTTCGTTTCAGGTGAACCCCAAGCTATCGCTCAATGGGCTCGATTCCGAGATCTGTCTATCGAGAAGCTGAAATTGACCTACGAGAAGCTCAACGTACATTTCGATGTCTACTGGGGTGAATCACAGGTATCGCCTGAGTCAATGCAGCGGGCGATTGATATCTGTGAGGAGAAGGGATTGACGTGTGAGGATCGGGGAGCGTTGTTGGTGGATTTGACCAAGTTCAAGATGGACAGGGCTATCATCCGAAAGGCTGGTGAGTTTTGTGTACACATGGGAGGCAAGATGAATTCTGTGCCTTTAAAACCAGTACTGATCTTCGTTTTGCTTTTCCCAGACGGAACGACCATCTACTTGACCCGAGATTTGGGAGGAGCGTTCGACAAGTACCAGAAGTACAAGTTCGACAAGCACATCTATGTCGTGCAGGCCGCCCAATCCTTACATTTCAGGCAACTGTTCAAGACCCTCGAGCTGATGGGCGAGGAGTTTGCCGGTAAACTGGAACACGTCACTTTCGGTCTTGTGAAGGGAATGTCGACTCGAAAGGGTACCGTTGTCTTCCTGGAGGACATGATTGAGGAGGCCACCGAGACGATGCACGAGCAGATGAGGTCGAACGAGGCCAAGTACGCTCAGGTCGAGGACCCCGAGGGCACCAGTGCTATCATCGGAACTACTGCTGTGAAGATTCAGGACATGGCGGGCAGGCGGTGAGTTTGAGCGCTTCTCCATGTTATCATCTCATTGGGATGCCTAGAGTGGTTTCTGCTCCAAGTCTAGACTTTCATGGACCTCCTATACCAGAACGACCCATTGTGGAAACAACAGCTGATAATATGTCTTCTATCCGAGCAGAATCAACGACTACGACTTTGACATCAAGCGATGTACCTCGTTCGAGGGCGATTTCGGACCTTTCATCCAATACTCTCACGTCCGACTGTGCTCAGTACAACGAAAGAACCCCAACGTCCACCTCGCCACCTCTGTCAACGAGATCGACGTACATCTGTTGAACGAGCCCAAGATCAACGAGATCTTGTACCACATCGCCTTGTATCCTACTGCCGTCCGAAACGCTTACCTTCAGTCCGAGCCAAGTCAGCTCGTCACGTGGTGTTTCAAGCTCTCGCACCTCGTCGGAGCCGCCTGGGAGACCGTCAAGGTCGCCGGCGCAGAAGAGGAGACTGCCAAGGCGAGGCTGTTCCTCTACATCCAGACTAGGGAGGTACTGGCCAACGCTATGAAGCTGCTCAGTCTTACCCCCATCGAGAGGATGTAAGGGGAGTAGGATACTATCGTTTTTGCTAACAAGCAGGGAAGTTGAGGAGTATGTTGTGCCCAAGGCCAACATCGATATCAGGTAGCCAGCTACTCAGCACCGCTACTGTGCCTAGCCAAGATGTCCACAGTCAGAGGGCTCTACAAGAAACCGAGTGAGCGAACGATTGCGACGATATCCCTCTCCTCTGTTTATGAATCGTTTATACAGGATGCTTTGCTCTGCGATGTATACTATAATCACTGCCATGAAACCCAGAAAGATGTTACGGTACGAGTTATCGTACATCCGTTGCGACCAACCAGTGACTAGGCCATGCTCACAGGAGGTGGCCATCTTCTGTATGATTCGCTGTTCTCTCGGATTCCCGAAGCAGTCGTCTTTCTGTCCGAATGCATCCATGTGTCGTACTGTACCCGTACAGATCTGAAGGTCCGTTTGACTAGTACACACACCGTGACTATAGGGATCTTCTTTGCTCCATCTCTATTGTACCCTTCGGCCTATGCGCAACAGGATCCCATCTGCTCCACGAGGTAATGCAAAATGCTGTATGTATCGAATCGATTGTCCGTGTTCTATGTATGCACTGTCTCTACTGTTATGGTTAATTTAATTGTCCTTGATTGTCCGTGTCTGTGTACTGTATCTACTGTATCCCACTCGTAACCATGCCCTGATCGTCAATAGACCGCCGCACTCAAGGTTCATCTGAAGCGAAAGAGAAAGAGTCCGTGATTGATCTGTTATGTATGTATCCCTCTGACCCCATTTCCCCTGGTCTTTGATGGTCTTATGCTGATAATCTGTGTCTTCCAGGACCAACAAGTTCTCTTATACGTCCCTTGGGCCCTGTCGTCGAATGACGCTGTTCTTCACTTCCTTGAGCGATCGAGAGAAGGATGAGCGAGATTCTAAGGTTGTTGGAGGAGGTTGCGAGATCGATCGACGGGCGGGACCCTCTTCGTCAGGGTGACCTGTGCAGAGCTACAAGTGATAAAATGCCACAAGGAGTGTCAGTCGAACACCGGCACGGAAAGTTCGAAAGACGAAATCATATAGCTTGCTAAGACATGCGATGGAGGCATTAATCTGGCTGATTCCACTTACCCCTTTCCAGTCGTCTGGCTGCTCAAAGTTTCTGATATCATCTGGTCGAACGATGATAGTAGCGAGCTTGCCGACAGCCAAATGCCATCCGATATGACAATGTACGGCCCATACACCCGGATTGTCCATCTTGACCCTCAATACCGCATACGTGTTGGCAGGGATGAAGATTGTGTCCCGTCGGAGCGGATTCGCAATTTGCAAACCCATAGCCTCGACCTCTTCGGCAGTGACATTCCCATCACCCCGCGCAATCAGCTGGAATTCGTTGCCGTGCAAATGGTATGGGTGACTCAGGAATCCGTCGAGGTTGTTGATCACGATATCGGCATAGGACGAGGTGGTGAATTCGATGCTGGCGACGTAGGGCGATGAGAAGTTGCCTTCCTTTTCGACTTGTGAAAGCACAGGATTGTAAATCTGGTTCTGGAACGTGACATTGTTGAAAGCCTAGAAAGAAGGAAACGCACGCCGAGCGAGGCAGAGGTATCTCAGATCAGCACTGATCAGTTGCAGTGGCACTGTACACTCCCATCTTGAAACGCACGAAACCAGTGATGTTCTGTCCCTTGGCACCGAGGAATGTTCCAAACTGGCTTGACAATACTCGTGTCTCCGAGGGAGTCTCGTACGCGTCGATGACCTCCATGGGGCTACGGTGTACAGCGAAAGTGGCCCAAAGTCAGTCACACAGTCTTATATACACATTGCCCGTTGCATGCACTCACTGCAACTCGTATAATTCGTCGAGATCTCGACACTCGGCATCCATAGCTGCTAGATCGTCCCTGTGCAGAATGATACGCAAATCAGTGTGTTGCGAGAGTGAGATAGCATGCTAATCATCATATACGTACCAAGGCTGGGTCGTGGGCTCAGAGGTATCATTTTGTCCAGCACCATCCTCTCCAGCGTATCTGATGATTCCTTGGGCCGTCTGAGGGTCCATGACGCCGTCAAGACAACCAATGGCCGCATGCAGCCTGAGCCAGTATTTGTCGCCGGGTTCACCCACGTCGGTCGAAACGATGATGCTGTACCTCTGCGCGGGAGCAATGGGCAGCTCTCGGATGGTAACAGCATTGATCGGGTCGGTATCGGCCTCGACAACGTCGAATTCATGTTCGTCGAGTGAGATGCGGAACAGGGTGTGCGCAGCTGAGTTGATGATTCGGATTCGGACCTTCTTGTTGGCAGGGAGGGTCATCTCGGACCAGGCGGGAGGTTCACAGGCGGCATCCTTGGGGTAATGGATGGAAGAACAATTCGTTTGACCCTGCACGTGAGTTTATTAGCTCTCAGTCCTGGCCAGGTGTCTCCGAAACCGGGATTGTGACTTACAATACCGTTGATCAGAATGGAATCACCTCGTGGGGCGGCAGGAGACTATACGATAGAAGTCAGTTCACTATACAGTCTGTGAATGCCACCTGTCGAGGTTTATAGTGTTACTTACCCCTCTGAAACCTTCAGGTGATTTGAGAGCCTTGACGACATCAGCCGACTGATCGTGCCTGCCAATACAACCTTCGAGTCAGTGACCCTTGACGCTGCTCGTCCTGAAATATACCGATAGTCCCAGCGTATCACTCACATCCAGTCAGTAACGATGAGAATCCGTTCTTCGTCGTAGTCTTGACCTCTCTTGAGAGGCTCATCTTTCGAGTGAATGATTAAGCTATCAGCCATATCAGCATCGGACCTTGGCTCAAAGCGAAAGTCGAATCAGTCAGCCGACTCACGGTCCTACGATTCCATCTGCCATAGTGTTGCCGAAATGCGAGTGATACCAGTATGTGCCGTATTGTTCAATGATCTCGAACTTGTACGTGAAGGTTCCTCCGGGCGGGATGGGACACTGCAGTAGTACGAAGCAATGAGTAGTGAGCTGTAAATCCTACGATTCTGGAGACCTTCCAGCTCACTTGCGTGACACCTGGTACGCCGTCCATGTGGTTCGAGCCATTTTGGGTGATACCATGCCAGTCTAGAGAGACGGGTCGAGGTGTCAGCGACATGTCATCCTACAACAGGTGAAATTCCGAGTGAGGCACAGACTCACGGATGGTCTGTCCGTCTGGTAGACTGTTCTTGACATGAGCCACGATGGTGTCTCCAGTATTCGCCTCGATCAAAGGAGCCGGGAACTGCCCGTTGATGGTGTATACTTGTCGAGTGTAGCCATCAGGGTTGGCGGCGGCAGTCCTGTACACAGCAGATGGGTGATCGTCAGCTTGACTGATTTTACAAGTAAACTGGGAGTACGCAGCAGCTCACCCAATTTCGAAGTTGAATTCTCGGACTTGCTGTGTTGACAGACTGGTCAGCAATGGCTGTGGATGGTGGCGGGTGCACACGGTACTACAACGGGCAAGGATCGATATTCGGGCTTACCGGTTCAGCGTCCACATCCCAATCGTTAGAGAGGATAAAAGTGTTTGGATCCCGTGTGGCGGTATTCGTAGGTAGCGGAGGCGCATCGATAGTTGACGCGGTGGCTTCGACAGCAGCCACAGTTGAAGAACCTGACTGGACAGGACTGGTCGTTGACTCGGTAGAACCGGGAACAGCTGAAGGGTCAGATGAGGTGGAGGTGACTGTAGGACTGGGACTGGTCGAGATCGAGGAAGACTGTTGTCTTCCGAAGCTGTGCGGCAATAAAGCGAAGTTCAGGGGGCCAGGTAAGCTTCGTACAGGCGAACCAAAGCGTATGGTATTAATATCAATAACATACTTTCTGATGATGTCAAAGATGTTCTCCAGAGAGGCACCTGGAGCTGCCGATGTTGTTTGAGCCACGGACGGCCATGGCGCAGAGGCTAGTAAGACGGCTAGACTGAGTGCGATCCGCATGATTGAATGGGAAGAATTACAAATGATGATTTTGCAATAGCGAAACTGTAATATGGCACTTGAGATGGTCAGCACAACTTCTCAAGATGACCAGAGGACAAGATGATCTCAGGTAGGAAGTCAACGTTGTTAAGATAAGATAAGACTAGGCCAGGGAAAGACAAGGTGTCCGCCGATCTCATGATATCTGTGTCGACGGTACTAGTGCAGCGTACGCCGTAAAGACATCGACTCGAGGCATTTTCTGCCCGTACGAGCCTGGTGCTTTCCCTGCGTATGATGCAGTCGAAGACCAAAAAGAAGCGAACAGATAGATCACAGATCTTCGAGGGAGACAAAGAACCATCCTTTGATGGAAGACAGAAAGTGAAACACACAGCACGAGAAATGATGATGATGTATTTCGGAGTGCCGATCTCGGCTGAGACCCGAGGCGTGAAGGCGGTGCATCAGGTGGCACACCGTAGGAATTGCCGACAATTGGTATAAAGGAGAGAGGTGTACATGGAAGATGTGGAATGAAGTTTCGAGGCAAAGATGAATATTGAACGTCCACGATGAGACCGTGAGCAAAGGCTCGTACTCACTTCACTGCTGGTTGACTCTGTATGAACGTTGAGGAAAGGACCGGAGAGATCGAAGCTAAACCCGATGACGATATCGAGAGTGCTGTATTCGATGCTGGCAGGGTCTATCGGACTGGGAACGCAGTTAGAGGAGGTAAATGTCCAAGTATTATGAAGACAAGATCCTGTTGATTATATTATCACAGTCGAAGTAAGAAATGGACAACAGGCGTAACGAACGGTGATCGAATGAATGGAGGAGACCAGTATGAGGCCTTTTATGCTTTATGGGAAAGGTAAATGTCCAAGTCGTGGGAGATACTGTATGGGTACGCTGACAGGCAAGAATTCCGATGACACAAGCTGTGATACTGTGGCCGATGGCAATGCACGAAGGGGTCTTATTCGGTTCGGTACAAACGTCACTTGCTCGACTTCGTGTTTTGATGCTCGGAAGACGCCTCGAGAAGCTGTGTTGTCGGACCGAAACGATGGTGTGTCAGTGCAGCTTAAGATCCAGGAATAGAATGAGGTGAAGGAAGTCGCAAGGTTGCCTGAGATGGTAGGACAAAGTAATATAGGATGAGAGACATATTACAGTACAATCAAGGGATCTGGCCGGTGATGGTGATGCAGATTGGATGCTGATGGTTGCAACGGAGACATGAAGGCGGCAGACAGATCTGAATCTCGCTCACAGTCACTGCACTACTAGTGAGATATTCGTAATCTTCCAGAGACTACACTGCCTCTGTAAAAGCAAGCCCCCGACCGGATCAACTGCTTGCTTGGCACGATCGCCGTCTAAATCTTCTTCCTCTCTCTTGCAGGTCACTGACAGCTGATGCGCCTACTCTGTCAATGTGAATTAGCATGAGATCGCCTTCAGCCCCTTGCGAGAGACGGAATGGCAGATGGGACCAAAACTCACCGTACAAAGGAGTGTTATATGTACGATAGGTCTTGACAATTGTGCGTTTTCGCCATGTACTGCGCCCGAACGGGTCTGAGAGGGCGTGGGAATATATTTTGATGGCAGGTGAACCGAAAGGACGGTTGCAGTTGAGCCGATCAAACAGATGAAAATGTTGAATTCGATTGATGACGATGTGAATAGCGTAGAAGGGTCTTGATAGATACGAAGCGATGCGATTGAGTGATCCAGTAGACCGGTCCGATCCGACTATCTGTCTATCATATAGAAAGCAAGAAAAGCTTCAGCTGAGACCTTCTACTGAGCACGACGTGGCCTTCCAGGAGAGGAGCAGAGGCAAGACAGGAGAAAGGACATCGCTTTGATGGAGCGGGGTTTGTCCGAAACTCTTGTCGGTGATGGCGATGCGTGAGGAGGATCAAAAGCGGTGTTGGCCAAGAATAAAGATGAACATACTAGATTTGTTTGCGTATACCGATGCGAATGTTGATGCTAATGACGATGCCGATCGATGATTAATGCTCTGTACGAAGCCGGTTGCAATGCGAGCCAGATTGGTGCCGAGTGCCAAATGAGTGTTATCGATCGCTTCGAACACTTCGAAAGATAGGTCAAGCCAGTTCTCCTTCTCCAGGCGATTATCAAAATCCGCGAGTAGAGCAGGATGAGGAGGAGAATCAGGTAGTTGGGAGTGAGGCCAAGAAGTGAGCCATTTATGTTATGTTATATGCATATATTCAGGCCTCAAAATGTCTCTCTTTAGCTAGACGATCTGACCTGACCTGATCTGCTTTACTTTTCCTTTTGCTATCCCCTGTGGTAGCTCGGTGATCGGTTACGTCCAGAAATAAGATTTTGCGATCCGTGATCCATGTGCATAAAGGAGGGGAGGCCGTTGTCCTGTCACGGTGTCTTTAAGTTGCTGTGTGATGTTCAGATCTCGATGTGAATGAAGGGAAGAGAACAAACGATGCGGTGGGACGGGGCGGATCAGCACCGGGAGCGCAAAATACCGTACAGCGAGCGAGAAAGAGGGGAGCAGCAGGGTAAGCATACCTCAGCGACCATTTGTCAGAAGTCGTGCGTGAATAGACCGAACACACATGTTTTGAGCTTCCCCTCGCGTAGAGGCAGCTGAAATATTGTCCTAGGCGCGCGACTCCTGCACCGCAACGGCGCACAGCACAGCCAGTGGGCGAGGAGGCGAACGGTGCTGCCATGATGATCGGAGAAACAGCTGGTAGCTAGGTCAGGTCAGCTAATGATGATGGTGTGAGGATCAGCAGCAGACGCGGCGGTGTCCAAGATCCCGTGTCAAAGCGTCGCGGTCAGTGAACGGTTTAGAACAGGGATGAAAAGGGCGGCGAAGGCGATCAGTACGGGGAGGCGATGGAGATCTAGTGGACCTCAGGAAAGAAAGGATGCTGTCGCGGTCCTCCAGCATTGTCAAAGGAAGACTGGGAGACGGGAACGAGTTGACCGAGGAAGAAACGATGTACTATGAGGAATGATCGTGGTAGGACGCGTCGGGGGGTCTCGCTCGGCTTCATTGCGGAGGGCAACCCGTCTCGCGCGTGAGGTGGAGTGAGCTGTTTGGACGCTACGCAGCATAGCTGACTGGCTATATGCGCGTGACACATAAGCACCCACCCACTGTGTTATATTACCCTTCGTCTCCTCCAGTATCAGCAATACGTCTGTCTGTCTTAGGATACGATTTGCATCGGAGGCGGCATCGAGGTACAATGACTGGAACTTGTTTGATGGGTGTGGATCAATTAATGAGCAAGCGGGCTGGTCGTCTCAGTTCAAACGAAGGAACAAAGGACACATCTTGAGTTGACCGATTTGTGTGTGCCAGGTTGGACGATACATCAGAAAGAGAAGACTGTCCACACGCCAAAAAACGACGCGTTTGCCCTTTCTTCGAACGATCTATCTTCTATTTTTAATCAACGTTGACATCAACATCACAAACCGATTCCAAGGATACTGTAGCACGGGTTCACACTACAACGAACTTGACGAAGGTTTCTCATTCCCATTTTGACGGTTGATGGCATCACACATCACACAGCCTCACTCACTCTTTCTGACCTGTATATATATACATACGCACTGATCATCGAACACGCTACGAGTAATGACTGCATGTCGATAGAACACCGAACACGCCGACCACCGCTGACCTGACGTCCATCTGATCTTGTACAGCTTTTCACATGCTCTTTTCACCTACTCTCATCCCAACCAATCCCTCATCTTTCAACCTTCACATCTTTCGACCTCCCTTCTCCATCTTCTGACATCCCTTGTCCTCGTCTGCAGCGTATCTCTTATATTCCAGCAGAAGCCCCAAAACTCTGAATACCTCCCAAAAACCTCTAAGACATAGACCGTAGAGCCTAGAGCCAAGAATCCTTACAGTATAATCATCTACTCAATACTATATAATCACGGCTTTGCCACCCTATATACGACTGAGCAGATAATACGCTATCAAGCTAGAGTATCCCAAGATTCCTCAAGTTCTGTATCCACCCTACTCACATCGAGAACATCACACCATGTTCATCTTCCTCTCATACCTCCCGCTGACCCTTTTCGCATTTGTGTCCCTCCTATGTCCTCGACCCGCACTCGCCGACAACCTGTTCATTGGCTGTGGTGACGAACTCATCGACTACGAGATGATCTTCACCACGCCCTCAAAGAATGTCTGCCATGTAAGTCCAGTGACGACCCGTTCCCTGTCCAACGACTGCGCGAGTAGTGAACTTTGGCTGAATCACCATGCCCGATTCTCGACGCTCTTTCTTATCTCACTTGCTTAGACCATGTGCAAAACTCGGTCGTACGAATACTACACGCACCGAGCCGATGAAGGGGAATGTATGTGCTACACATACCCTCCGAACGCGGGTGCGTATATAGCAGGTGGACCGGGTAGCTGTGGAGATGACGAGATGCAAGTGAGTAGTGGCGCTGCTTGACATCTTCCCACCCATACTCTGCACGCTCAATGACATCCGGGATCTGAGGCTTACTTAGCGACTCTTCCTTCCTTCTTCGGCTGACATACAATTCGATTACATCCGTCCACGTATGTCCGACACGATCAACTCCTCCTCACTCTTGCGTAACGCACTCACCTCCTGACACTTCAATGATCGTACTTTCCTTCACCTCGTCTATTCCATGTACGGTTCCAACACCACCATCGACTGTCTTACTCGGCTGCTTTCGACAGTACAACATCATCAAGTCCAGCTGGAGTTTCGAAGGATGTTTCCCATGGTTCAACATGACAATGAAACCTAGCGACTCCTTCAAAGCCTGTATGGATGGTTGTACGACCGACGAGTTCGCCATCGCTCAGCCGGTAAGTAGACTCTTCTCAGACCGCCCAAGACTATATTGACGATCTGCTTCCCTGATTTCGTTCGTCGTTGGAAAATCACTAGACCGGAGACTTCCCTGGATACACAAATTGCGCTTGTGCGAAGAAGAGCGATATTGTGGGCGTTGATCAGGGAGAAGGTGATTGTGATTATGAGCGATTCTACGTGAGTTGCCCTGCTAACGTCCGAAACATACTGCTTGCCGAATCATCAGCTGATACCACCATGCCCCTCTACGGTTAGGTGTACACGCATGTTCCAAGTGAGTCTTAGTCACCCCAGTCGACTGACAACGACTGACAGCGGTGATGTAGCACCGGTACCGACCACACGTAGGGCGAAGAGAGCGCTTGTCATCGCTCGAAGGCGGGCATGGCAACCTCGAGGGCCATATTGAGCGGTATCAGAAGGGGTCAGTCAGTCAGGCAAGTACATCAGTGGAAACAAGCACGGACAATAGAGAAAACGAGGGAAACAGGCTGGACATTGGATCTCACGGGGAGACTGATATCGCACGGACACTATCCAGGCAAAGATATACGCTACAGAAATCAAGTATAATAAGTAGAAGTCCCTTTATGATGATCAGTTTAGATCTGCGACGATAGTCCATTTAGAGATTCCCAATATGTTAGAAGCACCGTCACCATCAGTGAGAGCGGTACATAGCACAACGCTTGGATCAGCATGACCTCGATGATATACATGTTCAGGAGACACACGGAACTCAACGCCATCGAAAAGCCGGGTGATATAACCCCTCAGTGAATCTTGAACATCCAGATTATTCGGGAAGTCAGACAGACACGCAGCTAGCCCAACAGTGGCTGCCCTTTATTTTCCAAGAACGCTACCTTGTTTTCCAATCTGGTGGAGGCCCAACTCGTGTTCGAGTCAAGGGTTGCCTCTGCAAATTTACCGCTTGTGGTGACAAAATTGGAAGGGGTACCCAGTAGCTCGTACCAGGAAGTGCCGGTCGAAACTTTTTTTTCCAACCATTGCACGGACACGCCTGTCAGGATTGGAAAACAAAGCATCCCTCTTCTCTCTATCTCTCAACGCCGTCACATCATCCTACAAAGATAATCACGATAAAGCAGAGTCAAGCCAAAAATCAAGCCAATCATCAATCAACCGCGACGCAACAGCCAACGGACATTGATAGCGCCGAGAGCACCCTGTGTATAAAAACCACACACACACATATAAATTATATAAAAAGGTAGACCCGACCTTCGGCGTCTACAAAACCACTTCATAGACCATCCTTTTACAAAAAGGCTTTATCGCCTCGTGTTCAATCACTTTTCAACCCTGATGAGAATCGCAAGGCCCATCGGTCATTCTCTTAGATCACGACCATTATCAACCACAGCAACATCGACATCGACGTTGACTCGTATAGCTGCAGCTACGAGACCATTGACGACAACAGCAACTTCTGTTCTACCCAACGCGTCTCGACTGGCTGTTATCAACAGAAGCACCCCTAGATACCTTTCACTCTCGTCCCGCGTGCAACAAGCAAAGAAGATGTCAGACGTAGAAATGGGCGAGGCTGGAAAGGCCAAGATCATCGACGGTAACGCTATTGCCAAGTGAGCATCTCTCGTTTTTCCAAGTCTCCCTCCATCCCTCCCTTCTTCCTACTTCAACACCGTATGCTACGTATATGTTCCACGTATTTGCCTACTTCTCAATCGAGACGCTCTCATACTGAGACAACAATGTCTTTGAACCGTTGCATCTTCGCAGGCAAGTCCGAGCTTCCATCGGCGAAGCTATCTCTTCATTGCAAGCTAGCAACCCAACCTTCCATGCTCCTCACCTCGTCATCTTCCAGCTCGGCTCCAGTCCCGCTTCGTCCACCTACATCCGAATGAAGCTCAAGGCCGCCGAGGAGAGCGGTATGACGGTCGAGCACATCCAGATCCCCTCCGACAAGGAGTCGGGCGCTTCCGCCGGTACCGGTGTTAAGCGAGTTCTTGAGGCTGTCAAGAAGGCCAACCAGGACGAGAAGGTCTCTGGTATCCTCGTGCAGCTCCCCCTCGAGGGAGCGGGCAAGACCGAGGAGAAGGCCGTCGTTGACTCGGTAGACGTAAGCAAGGACGTCGACGGTTTCCACCCCGAGAACATTGGTCTCCTCTCCAGCCGAATCGGAGAGCCCTACTTCACCCCCTGTACCCCTGCCGGAGCTATCAAGCTCATCGAGTCTACCGGTTTCGATCTCAAGGGCGCCAACGTTGTCGTCCTCGGTCGATCAGACATCGTCGGTACCCCCGTATGCGCACTCCTCAGGAAGAAGGACGCTACCGTCACTCAGTGTCACTCTAGGACCAAGGACCTCGAGAAGATCGTCGGCACTGCCGATGTCGTTGTCGCTGCCATCGGTCAGGCCGAGTTCGTCAAGGGCGAGTGGCTCAAGCCCGGTGCTATCGTTATTGACGTTGGTACCAACTACATTCCCGACTCCACCAAGAAGTCTGGTCAGCGACTCGTCGGTGACGTTCACTTCGAGTCTGCTTCCAAGGTCGCCTCGTTCATCACCCCCGTTCCCGGTGGTGTTGGCCCCATGACCGTTGCCATGTTGATGAACAACACTTTCGAGGCTGCCAAGCGAGCTTGGTCGACCCGACGAGCTAAGCAACTCACCCCTCTCCCTCTCGAGATCAAGGAAAAGGTCCCCTCAGACATCGAGATTGCCGTCGCTCAGACCCCCAAGCCCGTTGCCCTTATCGCTGAGGAGATCGGTGTTCACCCTGACGAGGTCGAGTCTTACGGCAAGTACAAAGCCAAGCTGGAGCTCAGCATCCTGAATCGACTGAGCGACAGGACCGACGGTAAATACATCGTCGTAGCCGGTATCACCCCCACCCCTCTCGGTGAAGGTAAATCCACCACCACCATCGGTCTCGCCCAAGCCCTTGGTGCTCATCTCCAGAAGACTGCTATCGCCTGTGTTCGACAGCCCTCTCAGGGTCCCACTTTCGGTGTCAAGGGTGGTGCCGCCGGTGGTGGATACTCTCAGGTCATCCCCATGACCGAGTTCAACCTCCACTTGACCGGTGACATCCACGCCGTTACCGCCGCCAACAACTTGCTGGCCGCTGCCATCGATGCCCGAATGTTCCACGAGGCCACTCAGTCCGACAAGGGTCTCTTCACTCGACTCTGCCCTGCCAAGAAGGGCGTCAGGACCTTCTCCAAGCCCATGCTCGCTCGTCTCCACAAGCTCGGCATTAACAAGACCGACCCCAACGAGCTCACCGAAGAGGAAGCCGCCAAGTTCGCTCGACTTGACATCGACCCCGCCACCCTCACTTGGAACCGAGTCCTTGACGTCAACGACCGATACCTTCGAAAGATCACCGTTGGACAGGCCCCTACCGAGAAGGGCCACACCCGAGAGACCGCTTTCGACATTGCCGTCGCTTCCGAGGTCATGGCCGTTCTCGCGCTCTCTAAGGACCTTGCAGACATGCGAGCCCGACTTGGCCGAATGGTCGTTGCGTCTAGCAAGGCCGGTGAGCCCATCACCGCCGAGGACATCGGTTGTGCCGGTGCCATGGCTGTTCTCATGAAGGACGCCATCAAGCCTACCATCATGCAGACCCTCGAGGGTACCCCGGTCTTCGTACACGCCGGTCCCTTCGCAAACATCGCTCACGGAAACTCCTCCATCATCGCCGACCGAATTGCGCTCAAGCTTGCCGGTATCGAAAAGGGTGACGATGAGTCACGAAACGGTTACGTCATTACCGAGGCTGGTTTCGGTGCCGACATCGGTATGGAGAAGTTCTGTAACATCAAGACTCGAGTCTCTGGTCTCAGCCCGAACGCTGTCGTCCTCGTCGCCACCATCCGAGCCCTCAAGATGCACGGTGGTGGTCCCGCCGTTACTCCCGGTAAACCCCTTGACGCTGTTTACACTCAGGAGAACTTGGAGCTTCTCGAGAAGGGTTGCGCTAACCTTGGCAAGCACATCGAGAACGCCAAGAAGTTCGGCCTGAAGGTTGTTGTCGCGATCAACAAGTTCTCGTGAGTAGCCCTTGCGATTACACACAGATATTGCTCAAGGAATGGTAACTAATGTTAGTGGATCTCTGTCTTGTTAGCAACGACACTCAAGCCGAGATGGACCTTGTACAGAAGTACGCTCTTGGCGTTGGCGCCGACTACGCCGTCCCTGCCGACCACTGGGCCCGAGGCGGTGAGGGCGCTGTCGAGCTCGCCAAGGCCGTCATCGACGCCTGTGCTACCCCTTCCACCTTCAAGTTCCTTTACGACCTCAACCAGCCCTTGGTCAACAAGATCGAGACCATTGCCAAGGAGATGTACGGTGCGGACGGCATCTCGCTCTCACCCGAGGCTGAGGCCGAGATCGCCCGATACGAGAAGCAGGGCTACGGCGGCCTGCCCATCTGCATGGCCAAGACTGCCTTGTCCCTTTCCGATGACCCCAGCAAGAAGGGTGTCCCTACCGGCTTCACCTTGCCCATCCGAAACGTACGACTCAGTGCCGGTGCAAGCTTTGTATACCCCCTCGTCGGCGATATGTCCACCATGCCTGGTTTGACCACCCGACCTGGCTTCTACGACATCGACCTCAACCCCGAGACTGGCGACATCGAAGGTCTCTTCTAAGCGATTCCACAATCTTTTCCATGACCTTCGATCGTATATAGACTCCGCACTTGTTTTCTCTTGGTAGATTCCCTTTTTTTGGTTCAATTTGTCTTACGGATATACCCCCTCCATTCGCATATGTACATAATTAGCATTTCAACTTGCATATCATCAAAATCTTCTCGCAGTACGATAAGACATCGACCGGTTATATGTTTTAATGTAGACAGTAGAGTAGTAGGACACGGAACAAGACGGAAATGGGGACGAGAATGCGGGAGAGGAAGACGCACATGCATATGCCTCAACGGCTGATCACATCATAACAAACTGCTCGCACTGCACTGCACCCGATTGAGGGAGCCCATGGTCTGCTTACAGCCTCCCCAGGTGGGTTTCCAAGATGATTGACCTCCTTACGCAAGAGTGAGGGTGAGGACCTGTCCGGTGAGTACTGCATGTATCTGTAATCTGATAGTCAGGACCATCCAGTCCTCTTCTCTTGACTCTGGGTTTATTGGCTGTCACTCGGATATCACGAGGATATATACGGATGGATGTTGGTGGTATCTGCACAATCTGCATTCTCTTTTGATTTGTATTCTCTTCTTAATCACATGTATATATATACTCTCCTATATACTCTTCTCAAAACGCTCAAATGTACAACACCCTCTCGAAACATAACATATCTCTGATCGCCTGCTATGAATTGAACAACGCCACACCTATGGAAAACGTCGACATACAGCTTTCATTGGGAGGAACTGACATCCCTTTTGATTGTCGAGCGCGGACACTCTCTAGTTGACCTGCTTGCCGCCGAGTCGACCGCCGGTGTTCTCCTCCTTGGAGACTTCCAAGACGATTCGACCGGCAATCTTACCGGCCTCGAGGTCCTCGTAGACGCTGCAAGGTGGAAGAAAGAACACAGGACCAATCAGCAATCTGAGGAAACGACGGGGTGTTTGATAATGGTAAGCAGACACTCACTCCTTGAGATCGGCAAGACCCTTCTGCTCGAAGATGACCTTGACCTTTCCAGCTCGGGCGATATCAAGAGCCTCGATGGCGTCCTGTCTCGTGCCGACGTAAGAACCCTGTACTCGGATAGACTTGAAGACGGTCCAGAAACCGTTGACACCGATGTCGGCATCGGGCATACCGATACAAACGAGGGTACCACCTTCTCGAAGGTACTGGATGGCCTGAGTGTATCCTGATTGGTGAGCGGCGGTGACGAGGGCAGCGTGAGGTCCAGCACCGCCAGTGGCGGCCTTGACGTCGGCAACGATGTCCTTGGAGGTCTTGAAGTCGACCCAGGCGTCAGCACCGAGTGACTTGACCAACTTCTCCTTGGCGTCACCCGTGTCGATGGCGATGACCTTCAAGCCCATAGCCTTGGCGCTGATCAATGAGTCCGACAAGCATGGGACGTCAGCTGCATTGACTTATAGCGTGGTACTGATGCACGTGCGTGGCGGCCCGGTACTCACTATTGGACGGCCAAGTGACCGAGACCACCACCTGCACCGGGAAGGGCGATCCAGTCTCCTACCTTGGTGTTGGACACCTTGAGACCCTTGTAGGTGGTGACACCGGCACAGAGGATAGAAGCGGCACCGGCAGAGTCGAGTTCGTCGGGAATGGGCGTGACGTGGTTGGTGAAAGATACGACGTATTCGGAGAAGGTACCGTCTACGGTGTAACCGGAAAGCTTAACGTGGGGGCAGTCTTAAGGAAGAAGAAGGTTAACGGAAAGATTACGTCAGTTGATCGTCTAAGCTAATAATGCTCCGAGTTTGCCGAACGCGCGAAGCGGGCGTACAAACGAGGAATACGAGGAATGTGGGAAAACGCCAAACGAAAATAAGGGATTCAAGCTTAGTTCGGCCCAAAGCGTGGGAGTTGGGATGAGAAGTGGAGGGTGCGTGGGAAGACGCAGGCATCAATCGAGATTAAGACGGCCCCCGTGTTGCACTTGCAGGGTGCATGCATGAAGAAGGTAGAGGGTGTTGGAGGTGATAGCTGGGTCACCAGGCGGATCGGTATCAGAGGGTAATAATAACGGTGAGGCTGCTGGCAACGGTGACGAGGATAGTGAAAGTCAGAGATGACGACAATCCCACTCACTCATTTCAAAGCCTCGTCGGCAGAACTCGCAGTTGAGACAAGAGTCGGCCATCCACTTAATACCTACTCTGTCACCGAGCTTGACAGGAGAGTTCTCAGTGTTCTCACCGATGGCGACGATGATGCCGACACCCTCGTGACCGCCGATGAGGGGGTTCATGGGCTTGACGGGCCAGTCACCCTGCTTGGCGTGCAGGTCGGTGTGACATACACCGGTGTGGGAGATCTTGACGAGACATTCTCCGGGCTTGAGCTCGGAAGCCTGCTTGACGGGGTGCTCTTTTCGAACCTCGATCTCCTTGCCGATGGCAGGAACGACACAGGCGGTCTGAGTTTTGGGTACGGTGAAGCCGGAGAGGGTAGACATTTTGTTTGATGTAGAAGAGAAGTTTCGTCGAAGTGAAGGTGATATGTATGTATGGTGGTTTGTAGTTGTGGTATGCGAGACTATTGAAGAAGTGAAAGAGGAGGTAGTAGTGGTTGAGCGTAAAGCGTTGATAGATATAGTTGCCCTCTTGGCGGTGGCCGTCGGGAGTGAACGGATGATTGAACCGGTGGAGTTGGTGATGACGGTCATGCTTGTGGCAGCGAGGTGGTGTAGGTAGTGTCTAATTGTTTCTGTTGGGGAGATAACGGTTATTTGATTTCACTCTGATGCGATTTCGGCCGGCTCAGCTCACCTTTGTTTAAGCGGTTGCTGGCTTCTAGTTACTCTTGCTTTTCCTTTTGCTTGGCTACGTATGTATGTGCAACAGAGTATGTTTGTTATGCGCACACGGAGTAACTATTGCCTGTATATAACTTATGGGAAAGTGATGTGCGGATAGGTACGATTAGATTTACGTAGCGTGTTAAAGGAGAAACCGAAACATCACGCGGTATTTATGCATTGCTCTCTGCTCTCCCATCCTGTTTAAGCTTGTCTGCGCAGAGACAACGGAATGTCTCTCATAATACAGAAGAGTCAAGAACACACCTCAGGATCTCCGGTTTTACTTCGGTTGCCAGCTGTACGCTGGACCGGAAGGTCGGCGGGTCCGCCAGACACTCCCGAATCGGTTATCTTATTAGCAGGGCCACCGACCGCACCGACTAGGAGAAGCCACCTTAGCGGCTATCGATGAGGTGGTAGGGGACGCTGTACTGACCTGAGGATCAAGGACAGCAACAAGCAATGAGAAGACGCATCCGTCGTTGAGAACGATGTCTTCCGGTCCCTCCGATAGGAAGGGCACGAAAAGAAGCTGATATCATAACGAGCTAACGAGATTTAGGGAATTCGTGCCCTGAGCCTTGCTTGACCAGGCACGTATATGCAATAACCCCCGATTCGGGCTACATCTTCTGCGGGATTTTGCGCCTAAGCCCGCAAACGGAGGAATGCGAATCATCTGTCCGCTGCTGTTGTGCGATACGGTACGAGAGCGCGGATGTGCGGTAAGGCCGCTGGTGACTGATGGACAATGACAATTCAATGATCCCCCCTCATCGCCTCATCCGATGACTGTGGCAGAGCAGCCTCGGTCGTTGTACTGATTCGATTCGATCAATGGTTCTTTTCAGAACGAAGCACGATGAATGTAGGCGAAACGCTGATCGTCCGCCCTGTCCCCATCCAACGACACAGAGCGCCTCGCAGCTAACGTTGACTTGTACCTCACCAAGGCTGTGGCTTGATTGATTTCTCCCGGGTCAACGCACAACCAGCCTGTCAGTCTGCCACTGGCACTCAGCAGAAAAAGGGGAGGGGGTCCGCCCATTGGTTGGTGCCTACCTTCGAACCGCAGCTGCCCGCACTTGCTCACTCGCGCTATCATGCAATCTCGATCGTCGAGGAGGCGTGACATAACAGCCTGAGGTGCTTCGGGAGGGCTCTAAGCAGGCGATCTAGCGATCTCCAAATTCCATATCAATTTATCCGACCTATCCAGATTCTGATCGATCTCGTGACCTGATCTCTGATTTTCTTCAGCCGGTAGTCATCTCCTTGATAGCCGTCCAGAGCAGATCAAGCCATATCAGATCACATGAGGGGGCCAAGTGCCGGTATCTCGGTCACTCCTTGACCCGGGCCGTTTTGTTACTCTGCTGGTCTTTGATTCCCTGATCTGATGGGCTGAGCATCGCTCCACCTACAAACTGGTGTTGTTTACCTCACCAAGCATCGTCGGGGTTCGAAGGGCATCGCAGAACTCGAAGTTGTGCCGCCGGCTGTATTCGGGCTTGTGTGTGAGCACCGGTTTCTCTTCGATCCGAGCTTGACATAGCATGCTTCGTCGGTTAAAGAAGGAGGAGGGAGCAGAGGAAAGCGGCACCCTCCGCTGACTGCGAATCTTTGGAACGCTGACGTGGAAGATAATGTTCAGAGTCGTCTGTTGTCTGCTGCATGTCATGTTTCGCAGATTAGCTTTGGCTGTCGGGAAGAAGAAGCACCGCCGAGTCCTGCCTAAGATGAGCATGTGCTGTACTCCGCAAGGCTCACACTATTGCTTACGGACGCCTGCATAGAGAGCGACACCATCTCAGGCCCGACTCTTTGTCATTGCGACAACCGGAACGGACAACCTGTTTACCCCCTTACATGGCGCAACCGTAGATGACCAGTCTCTCAAGATCAGCTTGGTCCGGTCTACTATCCTCCCAAGGATCGACATCATACCGGACCGCACGTGTACAGGCTATACTGCGATCACCGCGTCTGACTGTGAGATGCTATGTTTCTGGGACCTCACCCTTGGGAGCAGGTCCTTCCTCTCCGTCTAGCGTGAAAGGGAAAGCGGTGGAGAGTAAGGAGGGTACTAGCGATGATGAGTGGGAAACGATCATCGGATTGGAGATACACGCTCAACTCAAGACTGGCCGGAAGCTCTTCTCACGTACGTCTGATGGCATAACCGACATATTCACATGCAGGAAAATCCATGAGACGCTTAGACTCAGCGTTAAAATCTCCCCTGGTCCTCGCTTTAGCGCATGTCTGATGATATTCCATTGCTTGTCATTCGTAGCCGCATCGACATCATATGGAGAATTACCGAATACAAATGTCAATTTCCATGATGCAGCCTTTCCGGGGACTTTACCAGTGAGTCCATGAAAGCTCAGCGCATCACAACGTGGCGTGCCGAGCGCGTTCTCGTTCGTTGTCACCAGCTAGAACGACAAACGAAGCTGAATAATGGTGGTCCGCACAGGTGCTTGACCTCAGCGCGGTCAGGCTGTCAATCATGACTGCTCTAGCTCTGCAGTGCGAGATCGTGAGTCTTATCATGGATCTTGGAATGATAGAAACAAACCTGACGTCTGCCTATATGATCGTTGCTTTGATCCTCGAATCGTGGTAGAACCCCCGCTCAACATTCGATCGGAAACACTATTTCTATCATGATATACCGGCTTCGTATCAGATCACACAACATTATAGTAAGCCAGGCGGTCTGACGCCCCGTTCATCGTGACATGACGAATCTGAGCTGGGATGCGAATACTGATGCTTTTTGATGACCTTAGATCCACTGGCGCGGCAAGGCAGATTACGGATATTAGAAGGCGACAACAAGTCCCGGCGGACGTTCGATGTCGGCATCAAGCAGCTCCAGATCGAGCAGGTAAAGCATGTTCCCTATTGTCTTGTATACGGAGACCCAAATAGACATAATGCCGACAATTTAGTTTTGGTCGCTCTAGGATACGGCCAAAAGTCAGACTGTGGGGGACAATGTGCTAGTAGATCTGAATCGAGCCGGGACGGGCTTGATGGAAATTGTGACAGAGCCAGATATGCGGTAAGTGATCGTCAACGGTACTGCGCCTCAACCACCTAACCTATAAGATCGCATTCACCCAGGATCGCAGGCTGATCTCCGCGTTGTGCGTGTCGCGGTACTGGGACTTCGTCGTCGCTGTTGGTTTTCAGGTCTGCCGAAGAGGCTGGGGCGTTCGTAAAGAAGCTACAGGGTCTGCTTAGACGTGTGGGATCAGCAGATGGCGACATGGAGAAGGTATGTTCTCTTCTCTCGCCTCCCTGTAACCTCTGTAGGATCCCCGATCCCGAATCGCCGAGTGATTACTCTCATGTCAACGGGAGAGGGTGCGTCAGCTGACTCTCAGTCGAACTTAGGGCAACTTGCGAGTTGACGTGAACGTGTCTGTAAATCGTCCTGGAGAACCATTTGGAACGAGGTGTGAGATCAAGAATATCAATTCCGTGCGATTTCTCCAGGCTGCTATTGGTGAGTGCTGGAAGGAGTGCAGCCAGTCGTCTATTCTCATGGCCGTATTCTGAACGGATTCGGGACTGTCGCTCGTAAATCTTCGCTCCTCCCTATTGCCCCTGATGCGTATTATATGTCGTTCTGAGTGACTATTTCGTCCTCGGCTTGTTTTTTTTTTTTCCGCGGAGGATCAACGATACACAAGGCTGACCATGATCAACACGGTAGAATCCGAGCGAAAGCGGCATATCAAGCATTACACAACATCGCCATCCACACCGCTACTGCAGGAGACGAGGGGCCTCAACGAGCTTACTTTGCAGACTTTCTCATTGAGAACCAAAGAAGAAGCGATGGATTATCGGTACATGCCTGACTCGAATCTGCCTGCTATGGCCATCGATCCTGTGAGTACTATGATTGCCTCACTAAATGGCTCTTCACCCACTGCCAGCTCTGCCCCAATGACGGATGTCTATCAGACGCACAAGGTGTGCAATCGGTGATCGATGCCAATTCAGATTTCGACCCTGCATGCTGATCACTTACATTTTTGGGCTTGGGTGGATCTACAGCAATACCTCGGTAAGCTGACGGATAATCTACCGGAGATGCCATGGGAGACTGTGGACCGCCTCACATCGAGGTACGGCGTCACCAAGAGGGACGTGGAGACGTTGATTGGGCTGGACGAATACCATGCTCAAGGCGTGAGATACTATGAGGATGTCGTGCGGGGAGATCAGGCGATCGCTAAGCGAGCCATGAATTGGTGAGTCATGCTCGCGTATATCTATATGCATGCATATGCGGTGTCATCTTGGCCTCAAGAAGATCTCCTGAGTGAACGCCTTGCTTGATTCTACGCGCTCTGGAATAAAAAACCGCTAATGACAAATTGTTTGACTCGCTTTCTTATGACAACTTTGCGGGTAAAAACAAAAAACAAATCAGGATCGTTCATGAACTCCTGGGACAGCTGGGCAAGACCAAACTCAACATTCCGTGGACACCTACTCTCGTCCCTTCTGACCTGATGAGGGAGATCGTTTTGGCAATCCAGGAGGGGTCTATGACAGGTACAACGGGTAAAGCGGTCCTCAAGCATGTCCTGTCGGCGTCAGCCTCAACGGCTGGGCCAGTAGCTGGCTCACGGACCAGCAATGATCGTGATCGACCGCTCTCGCAATCGCAATCGCAATCGCAATCGCTTTCGGCTGTCCTAGACGATCTGGGACTCTCGTCAACCTTGTCAAACTCCTCCTCTACATCCTCATCCTCAAACTCGAACTCGACATCATCGTCAAGCCCATCGGCGGAGCTCGAAGCGTTCTGCGCTCAGGCTATAACGAATCAGCCTAAGGCTGTGGACGACTATAAGCGGGGGAACGAGAAGGTGATCATGCGGCTCGTCGGAGAGGTCATGAAGATCTCGAAGGGGTCTGCGGATGCCAAGAAGGCTAGAACGATGCTGGAGGAGCGTCTGAAGTAGCAAGAGTGCTGCACAGATTTCGCTACCTGTCACGCTCACGGAGGCAGATACGACCGGTAAGAGCTGCATGGGTGTGCTCCCATACAATAAAAACAGGCCGGGAAGACCAGCCATCACGTATAGACTCCCATGTTACACGGGAGAGGTGTACCGTCGAGGCTCTCCGCTGTTGCGCCCGCATCATGCTATGGACGTGTGCACTCGATACGCATCGAGAGAGACTACATGGATATCATACATACAGTGACGATCCAATGTTACAACCAGTCCATAGCACGATTTTATTTTACAGACACGCTCATATCTACATCCAGTCATTCACTTAGCCGAAGCCAAAGCCATACTTCTCCAGTAGACCATGTGATCGAGAGCGGCAGCTTCTGCATCGCCTTCTTGAGAAGAGGCACCAGCAGCAGCATCGGTCCAGCGCTTGGACAAAGCACGCATGACTTCACCGTGACTCGCTTTAGGCATGGCGGCTTTCGCAAACTTCATGTTCTCCTTCAAATACCCTATTTGGTGTGCCCGAGGGGGTGAGTTGAACTTACGATTAGCACTTGACTCTTCAATCTGATCAGGCGATACACGATTCGCTTCGGGCCGCGAGGCGTATGAATGGAGGAGCCAGGTATGAATGGCAGACAACTTACGCTGGAACGCAGAGGCGGTCTTTTGCTTGGTATCGAACATTGGCTTCAATTTGCCTTTACATGCGCCACAAGCATGCTTGGTGATGTCGATGGCTGGACAATGAAGAAAATCAGCGATGCTTGTAAGAATTCGACCTTCGGAAAGAGAGCGGGGCCAGGCATTTTCGACTACCTTCATCCAAAGCAACCACTCACACTTGGAATGTCGTTTATAGCTACAAAGTTGGAGATGAAGAGAGACCCGTGGTCAGTCGAAGCGATCCGATTGCAAGATTGGATGAGGAGAACTCACATCTTGCCACATCGCTCATTCCCACATTTCCACTCGTACTTGTACTCGATAACATACGAGTGCTTTGTCTGTTTTCATACCAACTGCATTAGCACTACACAGCAATCCGCGTTGCAAGATAACAGCAGCGCTTGGCACCAGACTCACCGTGACCTCGACATCACTTCTCGCTCGCATTACTTTTCTTCCCCTGCGGAGTATTACGCACAAATCAGTGAGCGAGACGAATCGAACGACAAGCGTGGGTCGGACACAAGTGTCACTCACCATGACTTGAACACGCTACCATGTGCGTTCTTGTAGTCATTACTGATGATCCACGTAGCCACTAGAACACGATCATTTGAGCTCTTAATCAGCACCAGAGCTCTTCGTCTACAGGTTGACACGAGCGAGGATAACGACACTCACGATGACACATTTCATGGGCTACGGTGTTAATGATTTGCTCTGAGGAGATTGAATGAGTCAACCGTCAGCGCCAGCTGTCTCTCAGGCAGAATCGAATTCCGGAACATCCATGCTCACCTTTCCCCGTCAAAACCTTCTCTGACAGCTCAATCCAGAACTCCCGCTTGCTCTGCCCGTTCTTCGTAGTTCTGTGGTGAGTTCAGACATCGGTGTTCAGCCATGTGTTCACTGGAATATATACAGCAGGACACCTACCTTTTCGACCGGGCCACACCCGCTGTGGTCAACAACCTCTTGTTCCATTCGATTCTTGCTCCAGCCCCCACGCCACCGTTCACTCCGATTCTCCCCTCGAAGACCCTCTTGTCTAGGTCGCTGAAGATTGAGTCCGCGATACGGGTTCGCTCTTCGGCCCACCCCTTGACCGAGAAATCCGCTTTCGATGAGCCTTCCGTCTTCCTTAATCTGTGACCGCGATCTTTCGGTCGTGCTGTCTTGGACTCCGGCTCAGGCCTTCGCCTTGTCCTCGTCGGCGGCGAAGGCTCCGTCTCTTCTTCCTCCCCTTCCTCTTCTTCAGCTTCTTCATCGGAAGATGAAATGATAGTCAAGGCATTCAAATCCGGTAGCTCCAGGTCGAGTGATCGCTTTCTGGCGGGAGGAGAGTAATACAACACTCCTCTATCTTTTTCAGTTACCTGAGTGCCAGTTCTCTTCACTTCTTCTTTCTTGTTTCTCCTAGGTATGGTGTCCTTCTTTGACCGGGGAGGCGAGTCCAGGATTTCAATCCCGTCGCTTTCACCGCCGGAGACGATATCGTCGTCACTCTCATCAGCGTACTCTGATAGCTCTTCGTCGTCGTCCACGATGAAATCCCTCAGTGAACCGAGCGAGTCGTCATCGTAGTCATCAGCTCCTTCCCCGTCGGAATCGTAGTCATGATCGCGGGTTTGTGCCTCGTCAGCGATATAACTCAAGACGGCTGGTACCCCTTTCTTGAGTTCAATCTGTCGCCTGTTCTTGGTGTTTATCACCACAGCAGCGTTGTCACCAAACAACTCAGGCGGGTCTGACTCCGGGGCAGAGAGTTCACTCGAAGATTGATCTGAGGCGCCGTCGTCGTCAGAATGACATGTGACAATATCGTTTTCCACCTCTGACCCTGATTCAGACTCGGAGAGGACCACTCTCCGGCGAACGGGCGCGCGCCCTTTCCGTGGAGTAGGAGCGATGACGAAAGATGGTTCCGAGGCTGATTCCACATCTGACTCGCACTCTGGCTCGAGGTCTGAAGCGAGCAGAATTGACGTTGGGGATTTTTGGGATGCGGATCGTCGATGACTGCTTAGTCGGACAGGTGATTGCTCAGGGGAATCGATATCGGTCTCAAGTCTGAAATCTGCGTCGGCTAAAGTCTCGACAGGCCACGACACAGAGGGAGGCGAGCTGGATCTGGCGGAGGAACATATACTCATCAGCAACGCCTTTCAGTCAGATTCTACCTAACAATATGGGGCCTCAATTCAACGAGAAACGCGAAATCTGCACTCGAATCCACTCACGGCTCCAACAGACCGTCGACATCGTCTTCATCGAGTACCTCGATAACCACCCCCTCCTCATGAGCCCCATCTTCCTGATCCCGTCCTTCTGTGAAGACTTCTTCTTGCACTTTTTCCTCAACAACAACAACTCCCTCCTTGTGCATTTCTTCCTCCACGACTGGTTCTTCCCTGTCATAAGTCTCATCCTCTCCAACAACTTGTCCCTCGTGATGCTGCTCAGCACTGACCGTCTCGACCGGCATCAACGGCTCGCCGTGGTCGAAGGCGTTGTCTGGAACGAAAGAGCCCGCTGGACGCGAGAGCTCTTCCGCGACGGTATGAACGGCTACTACAGGAGGACACCGAGAGGAGTTTTTGTCGTCGGCCAAAGCGAGGGATGCACTAAATGCGGGAGACACAGTACAGTTTTGGGTCAGCATCATTTCGTTTCCACGAGAGCCTGGTCAACCATGATCGAACTGTATTCCAGAGCTCAATGTACAAACCATAGATGGGCGGCGAAAAGCGAGAGGAGATGGTATCATATGAGTTCCTGCCAGCAGAACGCCCGAAAATGACATCGACACACTGGCCGTACTCACTTGGTGAGATTTTCAATCTCCTTATCGTGTTCAGCCTCCATTTCATGAGCGACAGGATCCTGGTGTACCACATGAAGAGCCTCCGATATGATCTCCACCTCTTTCAATTCTGCTCCTTCATCTTCATCGATTGCAAAAGAGATTTTTTTGGCACCAGTTCTTCTTGTCTTGGCGTCGCTGACTTCAAGTTTGGGTTTCGGTTTGGCTTTGGACTTGGACTTGGGTGTTTCATTTGTCAGATCGATGACTTTCAATGCTTTTAATCGCGTTCGCGGTGTCCTCATCAGACCTGTTGAGGATCGGCTCGTAGTACCTTTAACTGGACTAGCAGAATCGATCGTCTGCGTCTTCGCCTTTGCCGCACTCTCTATGCTTTTCGATCTGGTCTTTGACGTAGATGCTGCCGCCGCAGAAGTCTTGGATGGTGTGGGTATAACAGCACCTCGGATCCTCCGAGCGGGCGTCAGTGGTGTGTTGTTTGATAGAAAGTCGAAGCGAGGAAACGATGGGCCTGAACGTGGGTTTGTGTGCGGTGTGATAGTGACTGTATTAGCGATATGGCAATTTATTCAGAGCGGACTTACTTGGAGCAGAGGATGTAGAGTTTCCACAAGGGGCAGAAGCTACGCCTGGTACACCTTTCTTCTTAGTACTCGACAGATGAGACAAGATGGCCTGTATCTCCGGTTCCATGTCCATATCGGTCGGGGCGGCCCTCCGCCGGTCCTTGAGCAAAGAAGTCGACATGCTTGCTACCCTATCTGTCCGTAAGTCAATGGGTGTCAGGTATTCCACGATGAAGAAAGTTCCAGTTGTTGTAACATGGATGGAGTTATGTTACAGATGAACGTATAGAATGAAATGCGCATTCGCGGACAGGCTGGCTTGATTTGCTACTGTTCTCTATTTGTTTATCGATCAACGATCGTATGGTCAAAACAGTCGCGTCCAGACCGGCATCCCGAGCGGATATCGCCGCAACATTCACCAGAGACGGGTATATCTTCTTCATATGCAAGCAATATTGGAAGGGGGAACTGAACGTTCCGCTCCAGGGTTTGCACACTAGGTCAACGCCAACGATGTGAATTAAGTGATACATGAGCTGTGCGTTTGTCGTATGGACCAAGGATCAAAACTGTACGTATCACGGAAACTTCAAACTTGAATATGATTGATATGCACCGTCCGAAAACAGAGATAGGAATGGAATGAAGGATGTACTCGTGAGACCAATAAAGCAATCTCCGTTCAACGTCTTCTTATCAATGATCCACCCGCGAATCACCCCTCTCCATTGCCCATTGCATTATGCCCTTGTCTTTCATCACCCGCGCCCAAGCTTGCACACTCGGTTGCCGACTGTTCGGGGTTTTCTACCTCGTAACACAAAACACGAGGAGACCGCGTCTCTCTGCTCAATCTTCCTTCCGAGCACGGCTGATCTTGTGGTGTTCTATTCGTTCCCTGCTTCCCGTCTCCTACTCTTCACTTCTCCGATTCCAGCAATTAAGCAGCCTCCTCGCTGACCTTCTCCCATTCGGTACCACTTCCCTGGCTAGCAGAGTTTGGGCTGGGGGCATCGGCATCACCTCCGACAGGGGAAGCATCGTCGATGTCAGCTACGGAAGCTTGGGGCTGCTCCGGGACAGCGGTGGAGGCGGCGCCGATTCCTGGACCGGAGGGACCGGCACCTGCGCCCAAGCCGCCGGCGGTGAGGGAGGTGAGCTCGATCAGGAGAGCCCAGACGGGAGGCGGTACGACTCGCTGGTAGACTGAGAGGGAGAGTAAAGAAGTCAGCACTGCACGAAAAATTTGGTCACAATGAGAGTAATATGGAGGATATCCGACAGATGATTTTGGATGGATGAGACAGCTAGAATTTTGATTTGCGAGCAAGGGATCGTAACAGGCGGGGGGGGGGGGAATGTTCCGGTGAAAATTCAAGAGGCTAACTCACTGCCAAGGAGCTCAAGAGGCTGAGGGTAGACTCTCAATGCCCTGTAGAAGTGCGAGGCAGACTTGACGTGGTATTCGGGACCGAGAACGGCAAGCTTCTCGCCCTCTGCGACCTGCTCTTGGAAGTAGGCTTCTTGTTGCTCGGGCGACGTGGGAGGGGCCTCAGCTTGGATCTCAGCGAGAGCTTCTCGAAGGAGCTACGTTGTGGGAGGTTAGTGGTATGTCAGCTTATGTTTCGCTAGCGTGTTCAAACATCAAAGAATGATTCTGCACTGGATCGCGGGAAAGGACGGACAGGGTGCGTTGGATACCGATAGTGACAACGACACTGGTGAACAATTGTACGCACTTTTGAGTTCCTCTCCTTGTTAGCCTTCGATTGAGCCTCGGCGGCAGCGGCAAGCTTCTTGTGCTGCTTCTCTGTGAGACAGGTGGGAACCGCGTCAGCGAACAGAACAATTACAGAGGCTATATTTTTCCTCGATGTTGCACCTTGCCTTGAATCCCGGCTCAAGGCGACGAGTGACATGAATCAGAATCGTGTGGACTGAATGTCGAAATGCGGGACTGGATCATCTCGACCTTCAAGCACAGCCATTGATATGGGTGCGTTATATCGACTCGTTCCCGATACATGTTGTACTCACTAAGTCCCTTCCTGAACTCTGCAGAATGTCTCCTCATGTAATCAAAGTAAACGGCATATCCGACAAGACCCGTCAAAGCGACAGCGGCGGTCGTACCTGCGATTCGAAGAGACGATGATGACATGTTGTATGCTGGCGTTGATGACTCGGTTCTGCACTATTCCAGTTGAACAGAGGGGTTTTAAGCAGTTGTTGTTGTGATTGTTGAGCGAAGTCATCCATGGATCTTTTTCAGAGCCGGACATTCTCGATGCATTTGAAGTGATCAGGCGGATCAGGCGGTGACGAGCGATCATGCCTGCCTCGTAACCGCATCATGAATATCATTACCATGAATCACTGAAAATTCCGTTAGTGGCGTTGGATGGTCAAAGGAATCCTAATCCAAGCTATTTATTAAAGTGTACCTTTAAGGCTGATGGATGTACGTGTGTAGATCCGTTGGAATCAGCATTAGCAAGAATAGCAAGAATTAAGACGGCTTATGACCGCTCGCACATCCCCAGCTGGTAGTCACGATCAAAATAATGATCACGGCGCGACATTGTCGTGTTCTGTCATTGCCATCTGTGACTATTATAAACAAGAAGATTGATACGGTTGCCCCGGATCCTAACAGCATCAACTCGTAGCACCTCTTCACCTCTTCTCACATCGAAGCTACGTGATCGACATCCAAGCCAGCGCTCATTATGACTAATTCAACGCCTACGAGGAGCGTCTACGTTCCACCCCATCTCCGCAATCGACCCGCCTCGTCCCCCTCGGCAACTTCCTCCTACGACTCACCCGCCACTCCTCCCAGCGCAAGCGGATCGAGAACTTACTCTTCTGCGCCTAATAGAAGCACTTCTAGGACACCCTGGTCAGCCTCGGCTTCTTCCCCTCATCCTAGTTCGCCACAAGCCAATGGTCCGAGCTCCAGCTTGACCCCAACGCGCAGTTCATCTTCACATCCCGGAAGATCTTACTACGAATCCTCGTCCTCGGTCAGTGCCTCAAGAAGATCATACGGTGGCACCTCGTCAGCTTCAGCGGGGAATGTCGGATCAAGTAGAGATGTTGCAAGTGTAGATAGCAGGAATCGGTCAAACCATTCTTTCGGCGGAGGAAGCTCGAATGGGTATTCCACCTCCCCGCACCTTTATGTGTACGGAGATAGCTTTGTGGGGCCTTTCAAGCTTCTGACGGAAGACTGCGTCAAAGTTCAGACGTTCAAAGGGTCTTCGGCAAAGGTGAGCTAAACGACCAAAGCTCTTCTGGGAGCACCTCGCTGACGTGATGTGGTCTATCTATCTTTTCTATAGGGGCTAAATAACCCGAATTCTATCAAGCAAGTCTCAAGAGATCTAGTACCCATATTGAATCACCTTCTCGCACCCCCACCTTATGCCTACATGCCTTCGAGCGGAAGATGGGCGCTATTGATATTCGGCAACGTGAGCTAGCTGTCCATTTCACATCCGTCAGATTGTAGCTGCTCAAGCTGACGAGATTTCCTGATCTACCATGTAATCGTCAACTTGATAGGTCGACCTGCAAATCAACTATCTCTGGCAACTAGCCAACAAGCCTATATCATCGCTCTCTGCCAAGAAACCGGATCCGGCGCTAGAGGAAGATATAGTGACGAGAGATATATCCGCTCTTGAAGAAGATGGCAATGAGGAAGATGTGACATCAGGCGAGGCACAGGGAAGACAGGATCCCTCAAGACGTGCATCGAACGTGCTAGCCACGGCTACGGAAAACTCCGCGAAAGGCCCTGCGCTAGGTCCAGAAGCCTTCGTCGAGAACGTGGTCAAGGCATATACGACCTGGCTAGAGCGGGAGATCATCAATGGTCCTATTGGGAAACGACTATCCGAAAACGCCGAGCAACGTCGGTCTGCCGATTCTTCCACCAACAATGCAAACCCTTCGATATCATCATCCGGTCCATCAAGACGAAGATTGCCGCCGCCGTCAAAGGTACTCATAGCGGCTGCATTACCCCCTTTGATAGAGGACGAGCTCTTACCTCGAATACCAGAGAAGTATGTGGAAAGGCTGGAGGAAGATCATGAGAGAGCGCAAAGGGCGTTCGACCGCGCTTCAGCGTCAGCGTCGGCTTCGGAAGATCGAGAAGGGGGATCGAGGACACCTTGGGCCAGGAACGGCAATGGTGTACAGGATGGGGATGGTCACGGAGATGGATCGCCTAGACCTAGGAATGCCAAACTGGCAGGAGGAGATATCGATGAGTTGGAAGTAGGCTTATCGACTTTGAACGTCTCCGATAATCCTCGATCTCCCTTACCACCTGAACTGACACCACCGACATCAGCATCCTCTTCATCTGGCAAATCTACCTTGTTCGACACATTGAGTACGGCAATATCCGATTCTACTGCGGCTACTACCGAAGACTTCCCATCACTATCGCCCTTCTCGACCAAGTCTACCTTCACCTCTTCCACTTTAAATTCCTCCTCAGCGCCCGGTAAAACGCCGATTTTGACCCTGCTGGACCATAACCCGCCCTTGTGTACCTTGCCTATCCGCGTTCGAATGACTAACCAATTCAACAATCTTATTCGCGCTTTCTGCGCCCGACATCCCGACATACTCTCTTTCATCGATATCTCATCTGCAATGTTCGAAAATCAACCTGCAGATATGCCGTCGCTGCACGGTGAAGTAGACAGAGGCACCTGGGCGTGTCCCGTCGATCCCACAAACGTACATCCGTTATGGGAACCTACATTGCCTCTATGGAGGCAAGAGCTTGAAAAAGAAGGCCTGCCGACAGACTCGTGGAGGATCAACGAAGACGCCGAAGAGACTTTCAAGGCGTATGAGAGCGATAAGCGACGCAGAACGGAGAGAGGGGCAGCGGAGCGAGGAGAGCGCATCAAATTGAGAGATGAGTAGAGCTGCCAAATAAAACACATACAGAGAAGCAGATGACGGGATGGCCGTCTCACTGGGCGATCCGGGGATGATGGAAAGGAGGGGAGGGGAGTCAAGGCAACGAAATGGGACACCTCATCACCAGCGAAGTGCCAGTGCAATAGCGGGCCAACAATATGAGGGATCGGGAGTCAAAGACTTCACATGTGCAGGTACATATTCAATTGTGATAACAATACCAGACATAGCACATATCACCATTACCAAGTGTTGTAACATATCCGTTCAGCAGCTCGATCAATGTAAATCCGCTGCGCCGTCTCTAGAGAGTCATCGACCAAAGAAGCGTCCAATTCATTGAGCGTATCAGTCGTAAATGCGCCAATTGACAGTGTCTCGGTCTCTGGTCTTCGACATCCCTTGCATGTGCATCAGTACTACTTAAAGTCTAATGACACAGCAGCCGGAGTCTATCCTCGACTGCCGACTGCCGACTGCTAGCTCCCAGCTCCCATTATACGCTATGCAACCGATTTACAAGTCCCAAGATACCGAGAAAGCCGAGTAGCTTAGATGAGGAGCTTCTCGATCTCGTTCTGCGATACCAAGAGTAGAAACAAGTCAGCTTCGATGCCCTTCTGATAAAATTGTGATGCGATTGTGACGAAGGTATAGCTTGCTCCATTCTCGTCTCTCCCCGGCATTTCGACGGAATGGCAGCTGATCACAAGGCCGATCCATTGCCATTTCCAGCCCACTCGTTCTAAAAGCTTCCGTTCCCAAGTTGATATGGACGGGTTCTTGCACAAAACACAAGGCCTAACGATACACAGGAAGGACCCTCGAGGAAGACTCACCTTGACAGCCTGGATCTGAGCGTTCAACTCCCTAGCCTCGTTGGTGGTGACGGAAGCAGCGATGACGGGTCGCGAGACGCCGCAAGCTCGACCGAGAGCAGTCTTGGAAGGCAAGAAGACGTAGGGGACGTTCTTGTCCTCGCAGAGGAGGGGCAAGTGGAGGACGATCTCGATGGGCTCGACGTCGGCGGTCATGACGATGAACTCGCAGATACCTCGGTTGAGTGTCTTGGTAGCTTCGTTAGCTCTTTCAGGTTGAATAGAATGTCATAAACGAATCCCTCAGTCAGCTTGATGCACCTCCTTTGCCTGGCCGAATCAGAACGGGATCACAAGATTACGGTCCCCACTCACCCCTTCTTGAGCTGCTTGTAGTGCTGAGCCTGCTGGATCAAGTCGAGGATCTACAAGATTTGCACAAGTGACAAGCACGCACTCGTTAGCTTTCGTATTCCGTTTCCCGATGGTCCGAGAAAAAGCTTCAAGGGAAAAAAAAACCCGCGTGTATAGCAAGCCACTCGGAGTCGGACAAGAGACTTCACATACCTGGTTGGTGAGCTGCGCATTGGCGAGCGGGAAAGCCTTAGGGTTGGGCTGGGACATCTTTGGATGCTGTTGGGATTTTCCTTTCTAAGGGCGAGGGTATAAGCGGGCGGAGCGGAAGTGACCTCACGTGTAAGATCCCTGGTCGATTTTTTGGGTTGGTTGATGGAGAGAAGTAAGGAGGATAGATGGTTTGAAGATGTTTCTTGGTTGATGTCGAGGCTGGTTTGGTGGAGTAGAAACGGAGAAGTTTGCGGTCGGTGGAGGGGTGTAGGATAAATGAGAATAAACCCAAAGGCAAAATATTGGTTTACATGGCGTTGTCACGTGCACACGAACCAAGGGTCAGCGGCGGAGATGACCGCTTCCGGTTGAACAGTTGTCCGTAGCTTAGCTTTAGCTACGCGTTAAGCTGTCCTTGTCTTTGTCCGCTACTACGCCGCAATTACAAGCTCGAGGTGCACAGTACCCATGGTACTCCTTTCATCGTTGTGACACGTACAAAGCACTGGGGTACCGTCCGTACACAACATCAAGAACGACGACACGCAGACTGTCACTGCCTCACGCCGACGCTCGCTTCGAACTGGACTTTCGGAGCGCTCGATGCCCCTCGAACCACTCACCCGCTGTCTTCGCGTCACTTGCTTGTAATTGCTTCCACCTCCACTCCCGACAACCCGACCTACATTATCCTCAGCCACGATGACAGGGGGCGCGTTCTTCCCCACGGCGCATGCGGATGATGAGGAGTACGATCTTGATGAGTTGGGCAACGAGCGACATGCTGTACAATGGATAGGAACGGCCAGTGTCAAGGGACCGAAATGGGCTAGACTGCCATTGTTGACAGTGGGGATGCTCGGTATACAGGTGGGTAGCGGGTTATCATCGAAGTATAGTGTCTGCGAATCATTCACTCGGAGCTGACATCGAGCGAGTGACATGGTAACAGTGCGTGTGGTCTATCGAGATGGGATATGCTTCGCCATACTTGCTCGAGCTTGGACTGTCCAAATCATTCATGTCGCTCGTATTTATGGCTGGTCCCTTGTCAGGCCTGATCGTCCAACCACTCATCGGTATATTCGCCGACCGATCGCGGAATCCCCTGGGTCGTAGACGTCCATTCATGTTGATAGGGTGTGCCATCTGCGTCTTCGCAATGATGCTTCTGGGCTGGACGAGGGAGATAGCAGGTATTTTCGGGGCAGGCTCATGGATGGCGATAGGGTTGGCGGTGTGGGCGATATATCTGATTGATTTCAGTATCAATGCGGTCATGAGTACGGATAGGGCATTGGTGGTAGATACGTTGCCGCCAAGGGAACAGGAAGAGGGCAGTGCGTGGGCTGGAAGGATGTTTGGGTTTGGCAGTGTAGCAGGCTTCTTTGTGTGAGTAGATCATATAGCTAGCTCATCCTGCTCACGAAAGAGATTGGCGTTTGAACTAATCGGCTGACGGACCACGTCTAACTCACATCATTATCCCAGCGGCAATCTCGACTTACCACCCGTCTTCCCCTTCCTTGGCAAAACACAACTACAGATTCTATCATTCATGACCAGTGCTATCCTGATCGTGACCCATACCTTCACCTCCTGGGCTGTCTCAGAGCGAGTGCTACTTCGGGACGAGTGAGTGCACTGCCAACTTCTCCTTACGCACAACGCACAACTATGGCTGGATACTGATGTGGCCTTGCGACAGCCGACCGCAGTCTCAAAGCAGCTTGAAATCAAATCTCAAATCAATTTGGGACAACATGTTTTCCTTACCGCCTGGTATCCGCATGATCTGCTTCATTCAATTCTTCGCATCGCTCGGTTGGTTCCCCATCTTGTTCTTCACCACTGTCTGGGTGTCCGAGATCTACAAAGCATCCGTGCCCGTGCCCGACGGCATGGACGAAACCACCTTCGCTTCTCACGCCGTCCGATCAGGCGCTAGAGCTTTACTGCTCCAAGCACTGGTTAACATCGTCACCTCCATCGGATTACCTTTCTTGGTAGACGAGTCGGGAGTTCAACCTGAATCGGCGCATACGTACTCGTCTCTCCAAGAAGATGGACTTGGAGCTAGGAACGGAGGACAAGATGATTCGGACATGCCGCCCAACTCTGCTCTGTGGAAGCGAGCCAGAGAAGAGATACAGGACGGTGGAATTGTTAAGCGAGCTATCAGCTCGATGAGAGGTATCGTTGAAAGTGTCAAGGATGGGAGCGCTTGGGTCCTTCCGATCAAGGGTTTGACTCTGGTCAAGATCTGGTGGATCAGTCAGTTTGTCTTTGCTGGCGCTATGGCAGCAAGCTGGTAAGTGTGACATTTTCCAGGCTATGTTTGTCAATGCTAATGTTTCCTTAGGTTTGTTACGACTGTGACCGGAGCGTACATTGTTATTGCTACGACTGGATTCTGTTGGGCTTTATCGCAATGTGAGTATCGTGGTACGGCATCGCCAACTGTTCAACGATCTCAAGCTGACTGGGCGATCAATGGTATACAGGGGCCCCTTACTCTTTGGTAAGTCAACAAGACAATGAGCGCAAGAAGGCCGCGGCTAACGAACTCCTTCCCATAGCTCGGTGAACTGATCTTGATAGATGGAACGATAGACCGCAATCAACCTCTCAGCATGGTCCGATCTCGCCCCTCCACCGATATTCGACATTCCCTCGCATTACAACGCGAGACAGCCCTATCTTTCGAACCCTCGCGTGGTGGCCCGCCGCAATCATTCAATGACAACTCTTTCGTCATCCACGATGAAGAAGACGAAGACGAGCGTGAGCTTGGGGACGGACGCAACGAAGACGTGCCCCAGCGCAATAAGGATGTCGATGATATCAAGAAAGACAACCTGCCCGGCGGTCTTTCGCCTCTCGTCATACAAGGTGAAAACCCTGCCGAACCAGAACTGGGCTCGACTGTGATTCTCCGGCATTCAGACGAGCTCTCCACCGATTCCTTGGATGATCAACAATCTCAGACTCATTCTCAGCATCGCTCTTCGTCTAATTTCAACAGAGTCGGATCACCCATGACGCCAACCTCACCCAGAATGTACCCCCCAAGCCAATCACACGATAACGGAGGCAAAAACACGGCCGACAAGGCCGGTGTGATACTGGGTATCCACAACGTCTTCCTGGTACTACCGCAATTCGTCGTGACCTTCTTAAGCTCGATCATCTTCTACGTAATGGAGCCCGCGCCTTTGCCGGCACATCATCCGGGACCGGGTACAGGCGTCATACCTGTCCATCCCAACGCTACGGATCTGTCCGCCGCACCCGCAGCCACAGATCCTACCGAAGGACTAGAAGGCATAGTTGAGGTCGCCACGGAAGTGGGAGGGGAGATTGTACGTAGGCTTCTGAAGGGTCGAGCGGAAGGTATGGCTGGAGAAGGGGGATCACCAGATGCTGTGGGGTTGATCTTCAGAATAGGAGGCGTGAGCGCTGCGATTGGGGGTTATCTGTGTTACCGTCTTGCGCGCAATTGGGCAAGGGGCAAGGGTATATAGGCGAGGAGGTATCGACCCAACAGGTCAAGGGAAGTCATAGGATATCATCAAGAAGAGGAACAAGAGGAATCAGAAGACATTCTGTATTGTATTAGACGATAGCGATTACAATAACCTGTGTATAGATTGTCAAGAGATTCTAGGCCATATAACAACCATCATGGTTCTCACCGTGCGGACCACCGAAAGGTCTGATGCATCTCACGGCCACGAAGGCAATGGCGACTCCGTCCCAGATACTCTCGCAGAAATGGAGCGCAACCTGCTACAGTACGCCGAGCGCAGGTCTAGATCTTGCCATTATACAGGTTGAAGGCTAGATAAGGGAATGAAGGACCACCGCTTCCAGCGATAACTTGCCAGAGTGGTTAATGGGTAACATTGCTATAGATCCGCGCTTCGTCTTCCCGCTTGGTAAATCAGGTTGAGCGGTGAAATCATATGTTATGTCTACTAGACGCGAGAGTTCGAACCTCTCAGTTATCAGGACCTGCTCTCTTTTGCTTGGGAAGCTAGCTCCTTCTCCTTATTCTTCTTTTTTGGCTGTAGTCTGTCTCCAGGCCGGTATCGGAATCGGACGGGACGGAAGGGATTGCTGGAAGGGACGAGGAGAATATTGAAGGGTAGGAAGGACAAAGCGATAGCTTAGAACAGGGTACCAAGAGAGCACGGTCCTACCTTACGCGTTTCTCTGACTTTTCGAGAGCGAGACCGGAGACCGTCTAACGGTACCAGAGGCGTTTCTACACGAATCGCTGGAGGGTCTCTTGAAGCCAACGAGACCTCGAGGTTCCGGAGAAGGTAGAGAGGTCTAAGACACATATGCTGATGGATGGTCACTTAAGTTACGGCGGATGGTCGATCGGCGATCGCCGCTGTTCACCGTCCACGCCCATTCATGTTTCCAGTCCAGCGGTCAGCACAAAAAACCGAGTCGTCAGTTGCGCGGAATATGGTGGTGACATTGTGTGTGCTCATCATACCTCCCGCCTGCAATTTAGTTTATCCTTGCGATATAGTCGATCTGAGAACCCCAGAGCATCATGTCGTCCCCTACTGCCCCCACCACTGGTGGTACAGCTTCCCTCAACTCTTCTACATCGACTGTCAGACCACCAAAGGAACCCAAAGCACCCAAAGCACCCCAACCGCACTCTCAATCTCAATCTCAGGCGCAAGGTCCAGCTCAAGGAGGCGACGCCGCGAAGGGGAAATCTGCGAAAGAGCTCAAGAAGGAGAAGCGGGCTGCTGCTGTCGCTGCTCGTGCGGTCGGCGGTGCGGACTCGCCCGTACCAGGAGACGGTCGACCGTCTCTCTCAACGAATAATTCGGTCGATGGTAGACAAGGTGCGGGCTTAGCTGCTGGCGCTGGTGGTATCGGTGGGCAACATGCCGGAGGTGGTGGTGCTGCAGGACCCTCAGCTCCAAGAAGACCGCCCCATTATTCGGAGCCCTCAGCAACGTCCCTCTCTACGATCCAGCAAAATCTCTTCTTTTCCCACTTACCGCACCAAGCATCGCCCGACACTGCAGCAGCCTTGACCACCGGTAAACTGCATCCTATCATCATCCGATTAGGCGTGTTGATGTCGAGCGGACAGCTGAGAGGCGCGAATGCCAGGACCATGGGTATGATGGCTGCGTTCAGAGAGGTGATTAGGGACTATGAGAGCCCGGATCAAGCTGTATTGTGGAAGGATCTGCCGGTTTACTTGAGTCCGATGATCGCCTGGCTCGAGGGCTGCAGACCCAAAGGTGTTGGAGGTGGCAATGCTATCCGGTGAGTAGGGAGTGCAGCGGACATCTCACTTGTCATGATTCCAGGGCGTGCCGCAATGGCCTCACCACGAAGTGCCGACATCTGCTGATGCTGATGGATTGCTTTAGATGGCTCAAGAGCGAGATCAATAGACTAGGAGAAGAGGGTGACCGGTCGGAAACGGAGGTGAGTGCTTGCTCGGCTTTCTCATGTTTGCAGATCCCCCAACTCTTCACTGTCATCATCGCCATCGGATCTAACGCCCTGCACTTTGCCCCTTGCACCTGCTCCGTTCCCCACTCCACAATTTACACTTCACACACATACAGCAAAAAGAATACCTCGTCGAAGCGATTGGTCTGTACCTTCGAGACCGAATAGAATTCGCCGGTAAAGTCATCGCGGATAATGCTAAGGAGAAAATCAGACCCGGTGATACTGTTGTGACGTATGCTCGGTGAGTAGCTCGTTTCTACAAGAAGTCGCACAAATATTCCCGCGAAGCTACGTTCCTTCATCTTGGGTTCACAAGTAGATAATCAGGATTTTATCGTGACAGGACAATCCCAGCTGACCCGCCTGAGTTCTCGTGTAGATCTTCGGTCGTTGAACGAGTCTTGCTGGAAGCCTGGCGGGATATGAAGGCTGAGAACCCCGAAGCGAGCTTTAAGGTTGTGGTCGTTGATTCCAGGCCGTTACTGGAGGGTGAGTTCAGCAGTCTTTTCCCATCTGATCGCTCTCCTCACCGGAGCGTCCTTCTGTTGTTTCCGTATCATGGGTCAAATGGCCAGTAGCTAACGAATTGATGGATGTTTTCCCAAATCACTTAGGCCGACACCTGCTCGACGCCCTATCTTCCGCGGGCTTACAATGCTCCTACATCCTCCTTCCGCTCTTATCCTCAGTGCTCCCTCAAGCCGATCTTGTTCTTCTCGGCGGCTCGGCTCTCCACTCCGACGGTGCACTCTACTCTCGATCAGGAACCGCCCTGGTAGCTATGCTAGCGAAGGAGCACAGGGTCCCCGTGGTAGCGTGTGTCGAGACGTACAAATTCGGGGAGAAAGTTGTATTGGACGGTGTGGCTACGAACGAGCTGGGCAGAATTGATGAGCTGTTGAAGAATCCCCTCAGCTCGGGCGATAAGCTCGATCTGACGGCTGCCGGTGCCAATGAGAAAATGAGGCAGAACCTCACGCCCTTGCATCTCGTGTACGACGTCACGCCGCCGTCGCTCATTACTGCGGTTTGCACAGAAGTGAGTGGGCGTGGGTCCATCCCCTGGCTAGATTTTCCTCCTTTTTCAAACCTCGCTAGTCTGTCAGAGCCCAACCATCAGCGATCTGCTTTGTTTTGGTTGGGTTCTACGGTTTTCGCTCTTATCATGCCTTGGCTTCCCCTGCTGACAACCTCAAAATCGAACCTCTTCTTGTGGTCATCATTCTAGATCGGCTTCATCCCGCCTAGCTCCGTACCGACCGTATTGGGCAAGACGAGCGGCATCATCTAAACAAATTGGACCATAGCGCTCGGGGGGGAGGGTTAGATAGGTGCATGGAGCAGCGCAACGTACAGTGATGCATTCCTGGCTATACGTGGTAGCCATATGAGCGCATGATACATGCTGTAGATTTGTTACATCGACGTAGATCATGCAGGTGTGCAATAGAAGTACGCATGCATGGATGCATCAGAAAATACGCTTCATATTCAGTGCTCGACGATGGTGAGGGTCGTAATCGACGCGGGGATTGTGCAGAATCTGGTATCTAATCATCCCTACATGGTGTAGTTTGTCATGTTCAAAAGCCTGATTGTACGATGGATAGGAATACCGAAGCAAAGCAGATCAAAGACTGAGGCTAGCAAGATTTGGAACAAGCAAGAAAAGAGGAAAAAAAGAAAGAAAGAAAGAAAGAAAGAAAGGAGTCCCTTCTCCAGACCAAGCGACTGAACATAGTCAACCTCGTTCGTCCGCTTGATGACCCATATCCCCCTCGTCATTCAGGTATGTCCAGAGTGGCCACAGAGCTAACACACCCCACGTCTATGCCAAGAGCCGTTCTCGCCTTCTCAAGCTATCGACACGGTCAGGTGGCGGAGGTCTATTCTCGTTATCCTGTTCTTCATGTTCTTGTCCCTCATCCTTGTCCTCCCCTACGCGCCTCATGACTCTGCTAGTCATCTTCGTAGAAGGATTTAACTGTACACCATGTCTTCGACCATACCCGGCGCCTGTGCCGAGATTCTGAGCTCCGGGCGCAGGAGTCTGGGGTGGTAATGTCTTGGGTACGGACGGGAACGGAGTATGATTAAGTAACGCCAAAGACGATCGTCGGCGCGAGGCCGTGGCGGTCACTGTCGAAGGACCTTTCAGAGGACCCGCAGCTGAAGCTGGAAGAGGAGTGGCGTAGGTGCGATTATCGTCGAAGTTCGCTTTGCGAGAAGTACCGAGCGGAGTAGCGCCTGCCACGCCTTTTACCGCGAACTTTCGCTTCATCTATGACCGCACAAAAGGAAAGCTGGTCAGCTCTGTGCACGTAAAGGCCGTTCGACCCTTCACGGACTCACCAGTTCAAGCTCTTGCTGTTTCGAATCAAGCGCAATATTCAGCATCTCTCTATCCTCCTTGAGCTCTGCTTTCCTTCGCTGGAGGTTAAGGATCTCCAAGTCTTTTGACGCTGATTCGGAACGGAGTTTCGCTACTTCTGCTTTCAGTGACGACGATGGAGGAACAGGTGGTTGAGGAGCAGATGTGCGCGAATGAACGAGTTCCTCGCGCGTTGTCTGTAGACTTCTTTTCAACTGCAAAATGGTCCGTGTTGAGTCAGCTCTGAGATGACGCGATCAAGCTTCGTAAAACCTGTCGCTCACCTTCCCGTTTTCCCCCTCCGCCGCTTGCTTGGCTTCTTTCTCTTGTACTAGCGCTCGCTCCACCTCCTGCCGTCTGAGCGATTCGATCTCTAGTCTTCGCTCGATCTCAGTGAGCCGGCTCTTCAAGTCATCCTCCCTCTTCCTGCCGCCCTTATACCTGTCAACCTCTTCCAACAAGTTCTCGATCTCTTCTTCGTCAGCCAGCTTGACCTCCGTCAAGTCAGCCACATGCTGCTTCAGCTCTGCGATCTTCTCCTTTGCCTTCTCCAGCTCGATCTGAAGAGGCCCGGCCGAGGACTGAGATCTGGCCTCGTCCAGTTGCTGACGGGTTTGTTCTAGCTCCCCTCTCAGGATCCTCATCTCCTCCTCAACGTGATCGCGCTCATCGAGCAGTCTGTGTGCATCCTCGAGCTCAGCACGAATAGCATGCAGCTCATCGTCCTTCGAGTCCAATTGATCAAGCTGTTGGTGGGCACTTTCCACCTCGGCTCGAAGCGCGTGTAGCTCATCTTCATTCGCCTCGAGATCGGTAATATGGCGCTTCGCATTGTCCAACTCCTCCTGGAGAAGCTGGATCCGTTCTTCGCCGTGGTCGTGCTGTTCCCTTTCCAGCAGGTCAAGCTGTTGGTGGGCATCTTCCAACTGCGCTTGCAGAGTGTGAACCTCATCTTCCTTGGCTTCAGCTTGGATCAAGCGGTCCCTTTCTCTATCCTCCAGAGCGCTTATCTCCTTCTTGACCTGTGTCAACTCTGCTTTGATCTCGTCTTCGCTTGTTCGAGCATTGCGCAATTGCTTTGCCATTCCTTCGGTATCCGACACAGCCTTAGCTAGCCGAATCTCGAGCTCTTTCGCCTCTGATTGAGCGGCCATAGTTCGATCGGAAGGCAAATCATGTAGCGTACCCCTTTTCTGGGACAGTGAGGGAGCGAACGAAGAGCGTGAGGGAGGGGACGAGGACGAGGACAGCGGGGTTTCGCTTTCGCTTTGTTTGGCTGATTTAAGCGTCGATAGCTGTTTCTGTAAGTCGTGTACTTGCGAATGCAGAACCTCAGCCTCGAGAGCCCGGATATTCAATCTTGCTAGTACACCGTCTCGTTCTGCGACTTCCGACTGAAGCTTTTTGGATAAATCACGGTAGATATCGAGTTCAGCTACAAGGGCCGAGGTGTGTGCTGCCTGAGCTTCGAAGAGTGCCTGCGTAGGTACCACTAGATCATTGTTGGGCGAAGCGCGAATGACGACCGATGAATCGGGGGGAGAAAGGGTCATCGTTGTGCAGTCAAAGAACTCCGTTACGTCTCCTGCCGCAGCTGTTGCCTTGGGTGTAGCCAGCGTCGACGAAGTTACCCCTACTCGCACGGGGGAAGCGAAGTTGGAGTCGGTCTCGTCGTCAAGGACACGACGAGCGAGAGGCCATGTCAGTTCCGCTTGTTCGGCAGACATGTCGGCGAAGATGGAGCTAGAGTTGAAAGGCTTTGAACGGGGTGTGGGCGTACTTGGCTGGCCGGCTGGAGACATGGTATCAACCAGAGGGGAGAGCGATTGTCGGATTGTCTGATTACTGCCGTCCCCATTGGTGGTGTGAGCAGGCATAGTGGTTATGGTCGTGCTGATCTCGCCGGGTCTCGGAGCTCCCCAGAAATCAGCTTCGGCACTGATCTCCCCCATCTCTCGTATGGGCGACAAATCGCAACGGATCTCACGGGGCGGTATCATTGTTGTTGAAGGCTGCTCTGTTGTCGTCGTCATCGAATACGAAGGTTGGTCGGCGTTTGTGAAATCCGTCGAAAGCAAGTTGGACATGTCTTCTGGCAATTGCATCTCCGCAGAGGGAAGTTCTAACCCGTTGAATGAGGCGTCTCTGGACGTATGGCCGTCAGGCGCGGCATGGGGCAAAGCCAATGGCGAGCAGTGTATTTCCGGTTCGCCGTTCCATGAATCCTGCCTGAGCTCCGACTCCTCTTGCGCTTCGTCCATGCACTCGGTGGTGTGATCCGCGGAGGCTGTGGAAGCCACCAGGGACACCTCACCTTCCTCCCCCGGTTTCTCCCAGCTTTCATCGGGTTTTTCAATCTCTGGTTCCGGCTTACGGGGAGACATCGAGGGGATGGTCACTGATAACAGCTGAGAAAAGAACGAGTTGGAAGGCGATGTTGGTGGTTTTGGACTTGGAGGGAAGAGAGATTGATTGGGTGTTATGATTCGGAATCGGTTCTTAGGGAAGAAACGGACTACATGAAGAGTTGATATCAGTTCAGTCTCCGCTTTGATGGTTGTGGTATGAGATCTGGCTAGGATTTTGAGGCTCACCTCCATTTCCTGATCCTGGGGTACCAGATGGTCGGAGTATGCCCTTGACTCCATTGAGAGGGGTATAATTAAGCGTCTGTGCCGCCTCAATGTACTGGATAGTTGGGACGCTGTCCTTTGAGGCCTGTAATTGCTCTTCATGTTTGTCGACAGAAACATCATTGAGGGAAGTCTCCGGAGAGAGGGACTGATACGAGAACTCTTGTGGGTCTATTTTGGCACCAAGATTTCTGTAAATAATCTTGTATACTCACAAGTAGATATGTCTCGTAGCCAGTCGACGATCAGACTCTCGACTCACCGGCAGGATTGACCAGGTTGATCACACGCTTCTTCATCTTCATCCTAGCTGAAGAAGGCACCATACTCGATGCCATCGTGGATGGCCCTGGACCAGCTTCGGCAAACATTATTGTCGGCGCCACCGGCGTGAATGATGCGGTATGTATGTCAGAATCAGCTTGAGAGATCTGTTGGTATACATACATGTTGCAGCAAGTTGATCCACCCGGTTTGTTGACGTTTATTTGTATGCCATGGTATGTGCGGTAGGGTGTGTGTGCCTGTATTGGGCGTAAAATCAGCCACGTGTCGGTTGTTTACCTCTTTTCGCTATAGTGAGAATATGCGTCAACTACAGAAGATAGCTCAGATAATTATCACTGTTCGTCCAACCCATACGTGTATGAGATTGTGCATCTGAGTATACATAGAGAGCTGTCGAATATGCATGCTACCATACTAGATTCAAGATCTTCCTGTGGGTATCGCTCAAGACTTCCACGCTTGTTTCCGCCTAGCAAGTTCTTAGCTTCTACCGCGTTACATCCGACTTTGGTGCAAGACGATAGTCTTGATAGAGCTCGCCTTGAGCTGGTCCGTAGCATTTTGCATGCTGATATCGGTGTTCCCGTTCTTGAAGTCCCATACCTGTACATTGTTGTCATATCAATCAAGACTGGACTTCCATGTTGAAAGGAGTAGTGGTTGTGGTCAGTGGCCACTTACCCGCTTGTACAAGAAGCCTCCGCCCAGGACTTGGAAGGCCCAGCCGACGGTGGCGATGGTGCCGAACACGGCAGCGAGGATGTGTCCTTGCGAGAACATTGAGATGGTGTTAATCAAGCCCGCAGATCCGGTAGCTGTAGCGACCTCATCAGCGACGTGCATAAGACTCCGCAGAGGTGGGTGGATGTGAGGCACTTACAAGGGATACCGACGAGCATGTAGATGGAGTAGAGCAAGTGGAATCCTCCAAACAAGAAGTAAATGTCTGCAAGTCAGCTGTGTTCGTGCTATTCAAAGACTTACAAAAGAAGACGGCCATCGTCTTGCCCTCCGTCCTGCAGTAACCAAGGTAGATGGGTCTAAACCAAAGTACGAAAGACGCGAGAGTGATGAAGATGAGGTAGCTGATCGATGATGCCATGTCCGCTCTACGAGAAAGTGTCAGCTAGGAACCAACTTCCACAGGAAACCCAGTTCTAGCTCACCCTCCTTCGCTGCTTCCTGAGATGAGAAGGAAGACACATCCCAGCATGTTGATGATCAACGTTATGGCGAGCGCATACCATTGGTACCCTATCAAGGTGATCGTTTGTCTCTTTGACGCATCATCGATAATAGCGGGATCGTAGTGCACGAATGGGTAGACTGAGCATAACATCCTCGTCAGCACATCACCCCTCCGCATGCATTCTTCTGGGCAGGGAAACTCACAAGGAGGCCAATTGTTCCTGTACGTTCCAGATTCCTGTTCCCTCCTGGCGAGTTCCTCCTCCCTCCTAGCCAACTCCGCCTCTCGTCTGCTCAGCTCCTCGGCCCTCCTATCGGCTTCGCCCCTCCCACCAGCATAGCCTCCGTAGTCACCATACGCATTCGTGGTGCTCCCTCTGGAGGCATCACCCCCGAGAGAGATGGTGGATTGGTTGTGGCCCTGATCGGTGAAAGGATCTTTGGTACCTGGGTCGGAGAATGGGTCGGTGTCGAGTGTCGCATGTTGCGCACTATCCGCGAAAGGGTCGTCTGCAGCACGCGGTCAGCCACTATCGTCTGTCACAAGAAAGACTTACTGCTTGGTTTGTATGACATGGTGTTGAAGTCGGCGGTAGATGTGATATGCAGGTACTTTGGACAAGATCAAGTCGGAAGTACGATTAACGTGATCGTCAAACGTTTCAGCTGTGCTCTCCGTTCTCACCGCAGCAGTCATCCTCCGTAATTGTTTATTATGACGACTTTTGCTTGGGGCAAATAGACAGAATAGATGCGTGACCTTATCACTTGACATTGACATTGACACTGTCTGTCATCTGTCACTGATACCTGCACTTCTATTGCCACGTCATCATGCCGTCTCACATGTCACCTCGCGATGCTTGTGACAATCAATTCCTCGATACATCAACAATCGACTTTCAGCTGCCGTTCCATACTCTTATCTCTCTCCAATCCCATCTTGGCCTTGTTTCTTGAGTACTACAAGCGTACAGAGTGCAACATCATGTCGGGAGCTGGAGCTGATCAGTCTGCGAAGATCGTAGGTGTTTCAGGGGATTTGTCGTCCGCGACAACGACAACCCGGACGACGGGTCGAACGAGGGTGAAATCCCAACGAGTCCTGGAAGCAGAGGACACGAAGCGATTCCTGAAGAATCAAGCCAATGCATCGAAGGAAGCCCATCATGTCGCTGTATCTAATGCGAGTACGAATACGGATATGAAAGCGAAAGGCAAAGGGAAGAAGAAGGAAGAAGAGACTTATTGTATCTGTAAGACCAATAATGACGGACCGATGATCGAGTGTGGGGAATGTAATGACTGGTGAGTCATCAGTCTTCTTGCTTTCTTTCGCTTGAGGGTATCGGAGAGTGAGATTGAGCTTTTCTTCTCTGTGTGCGTCTTTGTCCAAAAGTCCCGTGGTTTGTTTTCATTCGTATGCTCGATTATCCGTAATCTTTGCTCTCTGATGCTTTCCTCATCTGCGGTGTATCGCATGACACGATGATGAAGTGCTCTGTACTACACCTCTTGCAAGCGCTGGACGCAGCTCATCTATCGGTCATATTGGGTATAAGCCGCCGGCTCAGCACCATCCCTTCAGAGAAATCATCAGTATTCTTCCTCTTCTTTTGCTTCTTGCTTCCCCTTCCTCTTAGCTTGCGAAACCTTGCTTCTTCTCAGTCTTAGCAGCTTTTTGGACCAGAGAGCTTCATCTTTCATCTGGCACGCCACCACTGCCGACCTGATTAACCCTTGTCCATCTCTTATCATCCTTATGATTGAATCGCACTTTAAGCGAACATCCCGTCTCTTGTCTGGGTCGAAGTCTATCAAAACATTCTCAAGGGATCCGCTCTCCCGCTTGTCGGGCGTGTACATCTCACCTGCTGTCGTCTTACGCTGTCCATCACTGGACCAGTGCATGGGAACCACGTTCTATCTTAGGCGTTTCGTGTTGCCCCATACCCATCTTGCCACCCTGACTCGGTGCAACCTGTTGTTCTCGATATAACGTGCCGTTCCACTCCCTTTTGCACATTTCGGGGGATAGGTTTACTGACTCTTCAACTCATCTACAGGTTTCACTTCTCTTGCATTGGTATGACCGATGAAGAAGCCGAGAAGATCCGTATGTCAAATCTCCTTCTGCTACGTTGATGCGCGCTCGAGAGACCATGCTGACATTTTCTTGCGACGCAGATAAGTTTGTGTGTCCGCGCTGTGAAAGCAGCACAGGCGAAAAGTCTACACGTAAGTTTGAAATTGGGTCCAAGCAAGGCTATATGACTATTAGTCAATATATCATCTACGTAGATATGTGTTCGCTATTTTGTCACTCGTTCCATTCCGCGTTACTATCCCACCATATGGATGGATGTCGGTGCACAATCAGCGTGTTGTTCATGTGTACCGGCTGCATGACTTTGGTGTGGTACACGCACGAGTGTCGCTGCAAAATCTGCATCGTCACTATCGATTGTCTCCGCGTTTTGCACCAGATCGTAATTCCTTGTTATGAGCTTGGCTCATACAATCCGTAATTGTAGACATATACGATATCGAAACGTTCCCTTCCCCATCTCCGCCGCCTGGAATTGCCCCTGCAAAGCGGAAACAGCAAGGCAGGGCAAAGGTAAGCCTCGGGATGGGTACATTCGCCTCAGTCGATCCTCTCTGATATTGAGTCTTTTCCGTTTAGGCTGATCGCTCCGCTACGCCCGCTGAACGCGATGGCGCTGCCGAGACGGCAATCGAAGCGAGCCCAAGCCACTCGTCCCCTCGACCCTCACCCGCTAAACGACCCCGAATGTCCTCGATCGATACCAAGCGCAAAGCTTCCGTCAATTCCACAGCTTCGACCACGATTCCAACACCAGTACGAACAGGTCTGACTCCCATGCGAAAGTACGTTCGGGAAAAATTGACGCCAGCATTCATGGGGCTGTTCGTGGATATGGATGACGCCAGAGTTGGGCAGTTTGCGGCCGAGGTAGAGGAGTCGATATATCATAACTTCAAAGAGGTCGTCGGAGGGAAAGAGACGGCTGGAACGCGGTACAAGTGAGTTATACCTTACCAGAGGTCGAGCTAACGGATGATCAGGACCCAGTTCAACCTTCTCAACTCGTCGATGGCCAAGGGTTTGAGGCCGGACCTCGCTCACTCTATCATCGACGGCACATTTTCTGCTTCACGAGTCGCCACGCTCACCTCCGCCGATCTAGCCTCGACTGAGCAACTGGCTGAGCTCGAACGTGTGAAGCAAGCTGTTCTTGAGCAGACTGTGAGGGCGAAAGAGGAGGTCGCCGCTATCAGGATCGGTCGTGATGGGTTTGAGAAGGTGGAGAATACGCATGAGAAGGAGATGAATCTGCTGGCTGAGCAGGAGGAGGTGGCGAGGTTGAGAGCAGAGGAGGCTGCGAAGAAGGCCTTGGAGCCCGTGGAACCTGTCGAGGTGAAATCACCCGTGGTACCGGATGCACCTCGCTTCGCTCCTCGTCGCTCCGAATCGACTGATGCCGCTGCTGCTTCGCCATTGAGGCAGACTTCGTTCTCCCTCTCGTCAGCTTGGGGAAAGGATGAGGAGCAGGAGGGCGGAGAGGCGCCTATATTCTCCGGCGATCAGAACCAAGTCGATCTGAGTGACATCGTGGCGTCCGACGGTCTCGATGATCCACTCGACGACAATGTCTCGGAGGAAAAGGCAGGTCCGACCGAGATGGAGATATTTGAAGCAAGACCCGTGGTATGGTCCGGACGAGTAAGCTTGCTGCTACCTGAGGACATACAAGGTCGAAGCTAACGGCGTATCCAGATCACGAACCCTGCGGAACCATCCCCCCATACCCCGCCGATTACCGCCCGAGTCGTCTTCAAAGGACCACCCTCAGATTACTCCATCCTCCTTCCACACAAGGAGATAGAGATAACAGGTCGCGTCCCAACCAGTAACGCCCTCAGATTCCTCAGCGAATCCCGACTCAACCCCGCGAAAGAACTCATAACAGTCGCGTTTACCCTAGACCCCAAAGCGAGTGCCGAAGAAGCCCACACATGGGGAGAAATGGTGCTGTTTCATCTCGGACGAGACCGATGTGCCCTCTACTTTGCATATGGTCCGAATGGAATCCATTTGCCTCCAGGCGGAGCCAGAGAGCTGTATATGATACCTCTGAGACCGGAGGACCCGTCGCCTGAGTTTACGGATCTCATCGATGGCTATTCTTTACCTGCGACAGGCAGGACCTCGCCTTTGTTCTTGGGTGTTTTCGTGAGGAATAAGGGTTCCGTCAATATTGCCACCATGCCAGCAACATCGAATCTTCCGGTACCGACTGCGCGACCGCCTCAGTCGACGACAACGTCGCCCGCACCATCCACAGTGTCCTCAATTCACACCGAGCAGCTCGCGGCCCTCATGTTGAGTCTAAATCCTGCAGCATTACAAGGCGGGCTCGGCGGGCATAATCACAACCCCACTCAACAGGGCGGTATTCCCCCACTAGCTGTACCAGGCTTCAGTGGTACGCTGCCGACACCAACGCCGCCACCACCGCCGCAAACAGCCGCACGGGGACGGCGTACGCCCATGCCTCCACCAAGGAACTACCCGCCTTCCGAGCCACAAGGTTATCCGCCGTATTTCATCGACACTGAATATGCCCCTTCGGTACCTTATGTACCGCAGCCGCATGAACGTGAGGCCTGGCCACTCCCGCAGCCGCAGGAGCATGAGGTCTGGCCAAATAGTCGACCGAGAGATCCTAGAAGGGATGGGGGACGGAAGAGATGATGAAGGTTGTTATTGTACATTGTTATGGTTTTGATTGGTTCTCAGCTTGAATGGGTGTCTTGAGTGCGTATCACACAACGAATTTAATTATATTTATATTCATAGTCATATAATGTTACTCGGTGAGAGGTTGCAGGGCGAAGCATCTGTCCGTCTATAGCAGCTCGCCGTAAGCGAGATGTAGTATCTCTCGTATCGAGGCGAGACCTGACATAGTTATCTTAGTAAAAAAGACCGGCCTCAATTTCGTGTATCTTGCAATCATGCGACAAATGCGGGTTTCTTCAAGACATGGTCTTTCGAACTAACACAAGACATCCTGAGCTATTGATCAGATCAAGGTCCTCATTCCTGTGGCCCAAGTGGATGAACGATGTGGCGTTCTCCGCACTTGGAGAGCCTCGTGGACGACCAAACGATGAGTCAAGAGTGATGGGCGACTGCCCTATCAACAACGACCACGCATCCGATAGATTCAACTCGCGGGGTATTGTACCTCTCGGGGTTCTACCAGCATCGCGAAGATGGTGATTCAGCGGGCGTGATGTAAGACCTTCCCAGGCTAGTTGATTGGTCGTTAAAGTCGTAAACTCGAACGAGGACTGGTTATATGAATTGCAAAAAAAGTTCGCTCATCATGGTAGCTTCAGACGAAAGCGATCATTCTTGATTTCGCTCCGTCCTCTCTCAGCAGATACTACAGAGAAGAAATGACACCCAGAGCAGATGCAAAGGAGAAGTTCCGACGAGGCTAGCACAACGGGATCGTCTACTGACAACAGCTTGTGGACCCAATACGTTTTTTGTACAGTACGGAGGAGATAGTCAGGCCAAAGGGATGAGCCCGACGGGCCAAAGGACGATGAGCTCGACATGTAGCCTCTATGCGCACAACATATCACAGCAGGCATTGGGGTGAATTCCCAGTACGCCGTCATCGTATTCACAGAAGCGAATGATTCTCCTCACGTGCTGCCACAGCTCTCGGTTGCTCCGAAAAGATGCTTCTAGCGAACATGAAGCAGTAGAGTGCGGCTGCCAGATCGAGGGAGTCGACACTCTACCGAAAACGTGTGAACACGTCATTGCATTTACAGGTCCGCTCGCAGGTCCAGGCGCAGACAGAAGGGGTTTATGCAGAGCGTTGAAAATACCGAGACGGACCGCAGAATATTGATAGGCTATCTGGAGACGAAGAGGAAGTACGACAGATGGTTATTCGGTGACCAGCGAAAGATGGCAAAGACAGGTCACCGGTACTTATTCACGATTGTACGATGTGTATCTACCGAGATACATCTTCATACGATGAGCTTGAGACGTATATATGACTCCCCGCACAAGTCCTCGTATAACCCTGTTGCGTAAGCGTCATCAAGTTCTCTCGAAGAGAAATAATATCCAAAGGAAGGTTATAGGTTTTCTCGCGCAAAGATATATAATTGCAAAAGAACGGAGAGCACCCATCCCAAGGCACTTTGGCCGAGTGGTTTTAAGGCGATCGCTTGCTATGATTCGATTCGATCAAGCAGCGGTTGGGATTTCCCGCGTGAGTTCGAATCTCACAGGTGTCGTCAAGTTTTTGCTTCCACGCACTCATGGGACAGCACCCAGCTTTTTCGGTATGACCATGGCCAATATGTACGCTGCAAATGATACCCCTCAACGCAATCGCGTGTTCATGTTTCTGCCCGCCTGCTTGCTCACTGCGAGTCCGACAGTCCCGACGACCCTACTCTCTGCAGGGCTATAGATTCCAGTACTGTTGAATGACATCCACTACACAAGTTAGATGCTCCTTGACAACCACCATCAGCCATTGATGTTACCTGCCTTGCTCGGCGAAAGCAAAGCAAAGCAAAGCAAAGCCACGACGCCGCCGGCACCAGCTATCACGTATCAACAAAGGGCCTCTCATGTCTATCTATGTACACGCGTCCGGATGTAACACCCAAATACAGTTTGTCAGCTGGTACCTGTAAAACTCGCCGAGCTTGGGAGTATGTATGTGTGTTTATTCACTTTGGCTTGGTGGTCGGAGCGGTGAGTGTGGATTATGTCCGGAAGTAGAAATTGAAGGGCGTTTGATCCCCACTTAAAATACAACCGACACGCCGACGCGTAAGATTTCCGTTATGCCTTTGAGCAACGGGATTCAGGGTTGTAGGGGCCAAAGGTGCAAGCAATCACGTAAACTCCTAACTTTGTAGCACTCGTGCGATTCTGCATCCAGCAACTAAATAATAAAAGATAACTAGCTTCTGCTGTAGGGTTATAGGGTTATATCTCGATCTTGATAGCTTTCTGCAAGTGTATACTACTCGGTTCACAGTTACACAGAGCTAAGGCACAATAGAGAAAAAGTGTAAAGAGAGGTCTTAGCTTAGCGTGTTTCGTCCAAGAGAGTGAAGTGTTGTTTTTATCGTCGCTCCATCACCGTCACCACCACCACCACCACCACCACCACCACCACCACCGTCACCACGGTTGATAGAGTTGCTCCTCTTCATTCTTGTTTTGATCCATCTCTTCATTCCATCTTCATCTCCATCCTATCGTCTGCCACGACCCATCCTCATCTTCTCAGACCTCTCTTTGCTTTGACCACATCACGTACGAGTAGCCTACCGTACACTTTTGATCTAATTTGATCTGATCTGATCTGATTCATTCTCATCCCTAGTGAATCACGCATCGCACAGACCCAGCTTGCTACCTACCTCTATATACTCCTTTATCACCTTTCTGTTCCGCTCCACTAGAGCCTGCTTAGCTCCAATCGCTTTAGCTTCTGTCAGTCATCCTCTTATCTTAGATTACTTCCCCCGCCCATACGTACACACACAAGTATCATCCAGCGAAAACAAACAAAAGAAGGAAGAATTACGAGACTCCTTTCACTCCCTAATCACTCGAGATAAAATTAACTAACCCACGGCAAGCTCAATCACAATGGCGATGTCGACACCCCGAACCCCTACTATCTCGCGCCCCCACACGCCTAGTGTACTCTCTCCCAGAGGTTCATACACCAACCTCTCTGCCGCGCTCGAGGCTTCGACTCCTGGCTCTTCTACCCCTGCTTTGAGGGATGAGAAGGAGAGGATGAGGGCCGAAGCTGAGGTCAGAGAGGCCCTGTTGAGGGCCGCTGATGGTGCTGAGAAGGCAAAGAAGGAGGAGAGCGCTATGCCTGCTGGGTCACCAGGTGAGTACTGTGATATATCTTCCATCACCTTCATCCTGCGCTTCCTTCTCTACCTCTTCACCTGAAGAGAGACATGATTTTCAACATCGTGCTGATTCCTGATCTCTCACTTGCCTTAACCCCCCATCGTCCTCAGTATGGCCTATCCTCTCTTACTGCATGGCTTCGATCATGATGACCGTCGTCAACAAGTTTGTCGTGTCCGGTCACCAATTCACCATGACCTTCTTGCGTGAGTCCCGGTAATTCACCGCTGGTTCTCTTTCCATTCTCATGCTGCTAGCTTGCTCGCTGACCATGTTCGACCGCTTCGTGTCTTTTTCCCTAGTCCTCACCATCCAGTCGGCCGTATGTGTCGCCTGTGTATGGACTGTCAAGCGGATCGGTCTTATCAGCTGTAAGCCGATGCCCCTTTTCATCTGACACACCGCGATTAGAACTATTCGTGCTGATTCCATCCTTGCTCTCGCGACACAGTCCGAGACTTTGACATGAACGACGCAAAAACTTGGTTCCCCGTTTCGTCCTTGCTTGTCGCTGTCATCTATACTGGCTCCAAGTCGCTCCAGTTCCTGTCCATCCCCGTGTACACGTGAGTCAACCGACTTCGCCCCTCATTGTGTTGCCATGGACTCAAGCTGATTGCATGCCCATGTTGAACGTTCTCAGCATCTTCAAAAACTTGACCATCATTCTGATCGCGTACGGCGAAGTCCTCTGGTTCGGCGGCTCCGTCACCGGTCTCACCCTCGTCTCGTTCTTCCTCATGGTCGGATCTTCCGTCATCGCAGCCTGGTCAGACATCTCTTCCACCCTCGCTAGACTTTCCGCTGGAGTGGCTGTCATCGACCCCATTTCGGGAGCCGACGTACCGTTGCCTACTGGTGTGATTGGCAAGCTGAACGCGGGATACATGTGGATGTTCATTAACTGTATCGCCTCGGCCGCCTACGTGAGTATTGATCGAATCCCGTCCCTGCCGATGAAATCCGTAATCTCGGATAGTGAGGAAATACTCTGACCGTCCACACCAACTTGTCATTCTGTATCGAGCTGATGTCATTTCCCTTATTTCCAGGTCCTCTTCATGCGAAAGCGAATCAAGGTTACCGGCTTCAAAGACTGGGACTCCATGTTCTACAACAACTTGCTCTCCATCCCCGTCTTGCTCATTGCGTCACTGATCGTTGAGGACTGGGGATCCGCTTCGTTCGCCAGGAATTTGTGAGTATGAACGGATCCAAACCTGTTCCACCGGTGACTCGCGCTATCGCTCCGTTACAACATACCTGGTGAAGGCTCGTGCTGATTTGCGTGACGTGTTTACTCCTGACAGCCCCGAAGTTGGCCGAACATTTTTGCTTTCCGCCATCGCCTTCTCTGGAGCTGTTGCCGTCTTCATCTCGTACTCCACCGCTTGGTGTGTTCGAACCTGTGGATCGACCACTTACTCGATGGTTGGCGCCCTGAACAAGTGAGTATTCGACTCTCAATCCCACTTTCGTCTTTCCGTCTACGATCTGCATCGACAGAGCTCTACAGCCTTATGGTACAATGTTCGAGCTTCTGCTCACGCTGGCGCAACATGCACTTTGCAGACTCCCCGTCGCCGCTTCCGGTATTCTCTTCTTCGGCGACCCCGCCAACATGGGCAACGTCTCTGCCATCGCTGTCGGCGGTGTGGCCGGTGTCGTTTACGCCGTGGCCAAGACGAACCAGGCCAAGATTGAGAAGGCTCGACAGGGCAGGAACCCGGACAGCAAGGCATAAGCGCGCAGTTCACAGCGCGAGCCGCCCAGCGCACTTTGCAGACTATCTCATGCGTCTTTGGAAATGAACAGTGTATCGGTCATACAGTTGAGGAGGGGGTATATTGAAGGAGCTCTTTAGATCATATATAGAAAGATATGTTGGTTGGAGGAAGGCGAGGGCGGGCGTTCGTCCCGGATGTCTGGCTAGTCGATGGTGTATCTTCAGAACCACCGTCATTAACGTATATCTGGGACATGCCATCTGGTACAAGCACTGGACTTTGGTTAATCATCTTATCTTTCTTAGACTTTTCGCTCCGCTTCGTTTGGCAATCGTTACAACGGTCCCCAACTTATCTTCTTACACGCTCATTCATTTACATATCCATATATACATATGCATTATACCTTACGACAGCTCGTGTATGCTCTGTGTGAGCATTCACAGATCTGGCATCGATTAATCCTACTGCGTGAATGGCGGCGTGCTCTCTCCCTCCTAGTCACGCGTTGAAAGTGTGAGACGGGATCAAATTGTACAGTGGTACCTTTAGGAAGTGATGACGGGGAAGATAATGTTTATCCAAGATGGGAACAACAGATCTTCTTCTCTTGCTAGCTGCTAACTGGCATGGGATCACCAAATTGACGACGATAGATCTAGATCCAGATCATCCCTCGACAATACATCTTTACATCTGGGTCTGCGAGTCAAGTCCTGAGTGTAAGAAGAGCGGCGCATTCGGCATCCAATTGGTACTGTACTCGTAGCGCTCGCCTCCTTGCCAGGCTAAACAACGTCCAACTCGATCCTAGACATCAACTAACCCCTCGAGGAAGGTCTTCTTGATTGCACAAGTGCAGTGTCGATTTGATCGCGCACCGGTCAACAAGCGATACCTCAGGCGAAGCAAAGTGAAATCAAGAACAACGACCAAGCGACAAGCCACACTCTGCTTCACTGTACACACAATCACAGAAACAGGAGCGTAGTCAGGTAGATATGTCAGGCGATGATGGAGCTGGATCAGGCGATGCGCTCGTCAAAGCTAGGCAGCTTATGACGGCTGCTGTTGCGCCTAATTCGACTGCTGAGAGTGTGAGTGAGGGCTCTGAAGGCTGAGACTGGATTGAATGCAGCGTCTATCGCTCGAGTTCTTTCTCGCACTATCTCGTCAAAGGTTGAGTCCGACCGACTGGCTCGTCCCGCCTGGACATCTTTGACGCTCTATTCCTCTCTTTCCCACTCTTGTGCTTCGAAAGGCGGAGGAAGCTCTCATATCTCAGACAACAGCTTGGCTACAATAACGAGCCTAATCATGCGATATTCTGCTGAGATCTTTCCGTCATGTTGCCACTCCCTGCACCCCACGCCATAACAGCGCCGCACCTTCCGCTCGCACCTAATCACTCTAGCCTCTGACCCGTCATACGAACACAAGGCGTTCTTCGGTACACTCGTCTCCAAATTCTTTGGCGAATTCGAGGATTTACAAGATTCCACCATTGATGCTTTGCTGGATCTATGCGAGGACGAAGATGAGAAAGTGAGAATCATCGGAATAAAAGGATTGGGGCCGACGGGGAGGGCGGATCCGAGGTGGGTCAAGGGGAATACGGGGGTGTTGCTCCAGCTGCTTGCTTGTCGTGAGTTTTATCAGAATTTTTCCTACTCTCGTCACTTCCATCGCTGCTGGATGTTCGTTGTCAACGAGAACTAGTTGGACAGCGGCTTTTCGCCTCCTCAGCTCAGGTCAACTTGGGCCCCATGATCGTCAAGCTGACTCGACTACGAAATCTTGTCCCCCTCCTTTACTGGTCTGCTTACACATCGACGACGATGACTTTTCCGTCACACGGTACACTGTCAACGACTGACCTACGCACCTTCCCACCCGCAGAACCCCGCGAGCTCAAGCACGTCCGCGATTCACTCCAGATGCTCTTGGCCGTCTCCCCCATCGACGTCCTGAGCGTGATGATTGACGATTGTCGCGGCTCCGAAGAAGAGACTGGTGCTTCTAGGAAAAACATTATCGAATACCTAAACAATGACGCGAAGGACTTTCGAAAAGAACTTGAGAATAGTGCGGCTGGACACGGAGCGGCTGGAGATGGGAAAAATGCGGTCGAAGTGGAAAGAGTGTTCAGAGAGGGATTCTTGGAGGTCTTGGATAGAGTCAAGGGTGAAGGAGAGGTGAGGATGATCTTGGAGATGCTCAAAGACCTGCCCTCGGTTTCCGGTCCCACCGCCACTGCCGACACCAAAATCAGGTATATCAAGGCCGTGACGAGATCCCTCCCTTCTACCGCTACGGATCCAGAAACGGTAGCGCCCCTGATACAGCTCTTTGTGGAATACATTGAAAGAGCCTCGCCAGTCGATCCGCGATGCGCCTTGTCGTTCGTCAGCATACATGGTAAATCTCTGATCTCGCTAGCGACATCATCGGGCAAGTCGATGAACGGAAACGGCCATGCAGCTACGGCTGCAACCATGACTTTAGCTCCAGTCTCGGCTTCTATGTCGGCGAGGAAGGCATTGCAAGGGCTCCGGAAATGGGTCGATGGAGCGTTGGACAAGTGGAAGACCGCAGATAGAAGCGCCGAGATCAAGGACAAGGACGTATCGGAAGAGGTGATCGCTCGTGATTTTATCGAAGTCATCCTGCATAGGCTAGTTGTGAGTCCAGCTTATCCCCTTAACTTCCGTCCATTGTCCCAACTAAACGATATCAAGGGATAGATAGAAGCTTACTGACTACCACAATCTGTTTGCTTGTCTGCGCCCGACTGATTGCTTAGACGCTCTCGCGGAATGTCATCGCCAGCAATGGTATTCTGGTGGAGATTGTTCTTTATGCCATCTACCGCCTGGCCACTGTAGTGAGTTGACCAGTGTCAATTGATCGTAGCCCAGAGCAACCTCAAGTGATCCGTATCAGCTCACGCTCGTGCACCGTGTGCTTCACTGATATCCAGTCTGATCGACGATCATGGATCAGCTCGTCCGATGCCAGAGGATTGTCAGATATCGCACGGGAAGCTAGTCGGATCGAGAGGCAGACGTCGATAGGCTCGGTAGAGTCCAAGATCTGGCGAAATGTCACCGACATGGCTGAGGTGAGGATACCTTTCTTTTAGCCAACGTAACCCCAGCTTCTTGACCGACGTACGCACCCATCTAGGTCAACTATCAGACATTGATACATAGCTGGTCGTGTTGCTGTGCAGATCCTGAGCGACCCCAGAAGTAGAATCACCAGAATCACATCATCATGGCCATCCACCTCCTCTCGTGTACAACAACAACCTCCGCCAGCCAGATTATCGGCCTACGGTCAACCCTCCTCGTCCGCTGTCCCTCCTTCTGGACCTCGGAATGACGGTACAGCGCGATCGGCGTCTATGCCAATGCGTAATGCGCCCCGCGGACCACGGGATAATCATCGCGAGGCCAGAGCTCCGCCAGCAGGGCCAAGATCCACCTCATCCCGCGTGGCGGGGCCACCAAATACCAACAAGCCCCTTCCGACTGGTCCCAGAGAGTCTCACAGTCGCGCCCCGGTGGCCCAACGCCCGGACGACCGCGATCATACTGGTTCATCCTCTCGAGCATCGAACAGGCAAGTCCGAGCGCCTCGATCTCCCGCTCAGCGGAGAAGCGCATCCCCTTCACGGGAACGAAATGATGAATCGCGGCGCAGAGAAACTCCGCCGAAGCCTGCACCCGCTCAAACGCGATCTCCAGTCAGACCTCCTACTCCACCTTTGCCATCGGACTCCTCTACCACTGCAAGACCTGCTCAAGGGCTTTCCATACGATCAGCCTCTCAGCCTACCACATCAGCGAATGCGTCGCCAGCATCGACCTCCATAACGAAAGCAAAATCGCCCGAGGCTCCAGGGGCGAAGACTGTGGAAAGGACAGGATTTCCTGCTACACCGCCGGTGAGAGACAACCCTACCTCGTTGGCTAGCAGACTAGGTGTATCAACTTCGACCACTACTTCAGCTTCTACATCATCGCCATCACCTTTCACCAAACGTCAGCGCGAGGAAGAATCTTCCCAGCCTAGATCTTCAAATGAGCGAAAGGCGCCACCTGTGCTTTCAACCGACCGACCATCGTTACTTTCGAGGCTCAGTGCGAAGGATTCAAGCGCCGAGGGTCCTCAAGCCAAGAAGTCGAGATATCAAGGCTCACCAAATGCCAGTGGTAGTACGCCGTCGCCGGCTTCATCCACACCCGTAGCTGCCAAGCTCTCCCTGCGAGACCGGCTCAACGGTCATGGGCCAAAGGCCTCACCCAGCTCACCGCTAGCTGGCTCTGACGCGAACGGAGGTAGCTCTGCTACTCTGCCGCCGACTGGTCCGAAGGGCCTCAGTATCCTCAACAGGTCCACTTCCTCGCCTGCGCCCTCGCCAATCAGGCCGGGTTCGGGGTCACTAAGCACTTCGTCTCAGCCCAAAGGCTTATCGATTCTTTCTCGATCGTCTCAGTCGAAGTCATCGAACGTTTCTGGGGATGCTAGCGCTGCTGCCAATAACCATGTCAACAGTGGGCCGGATACGAAGCCTGATGCCCGGGTTGAGCCGGAATCACCGAAACGGTCAGCGAACCTGTCGATCCTTCGTCACGCTTCATCCTCGGCTACCGATGCCAATAAAGCCGACGTTCGCGCTGCAGAGGCTGGGAGACTCATTCGAGAGCGGGACGAGCATGAGTCGTCAGCCAAAGGCGGAGATGAAGGAGAAGAAGAGGAAGTTATCGTCAGGAAGGGAAGGGGGTTCAGAGCCAAGACTCCTGACGATATCATCATGGCCGAATCTTCTTTATCGATTACCACCCTTAATGCCAATAGCAATCTGAATATAAACGGTGGTGGTTCTGGACTGGCCGGTAGGATTGGCTTAGCTGCTGCTGGTGGCGGAGGTGGTGCTGGCGGGGGTTCGATCAGAGGCGGTAGTAGAGGCGGTGTTGCTGCGTCTGCTGGGACGGGCGTGGGACTGCCTTTCGGGATCGCCGGCCACGGAGCGAGAGGCAGGGGGAGGGGCCTGGTCAGACCTGGAGATGGCAGAGGGTGATAGATGGGAGGACGTTATTTCGTATACTTCCCAAAGAGCACTCACTACCTGTCGGATAATGGACTCAATATAGGGAAAGAAGCGAGGACTCACCGGCGCAAGTGGTAGGCCGGTCAAATAGTCCGTGTTACCTGATCAGTTGATGGCTCCGTGAACGAAGTTTGTAGCTTTGCGTCGCCTTCTTTCGCCATCATCGACGGTGTTCAATAATGCAATATTGTACATACTCTGACGCCTCCTCATGTACATCGCAAAAACCATACACATAAATACATATCAGCGTTATGCATACCCAGACGGACTGCTCGTGAGCTGGATATCCGTGGATACACGCAAGTTCAATCCATACATGTATATATGTGTGTGTATACACGTATACGTGCTCGAGAAACTATATTATATTATATTATAATCCTACTGTACAAAGAGGTACGTTTTTATATTTTCTTACGCTTAGAGATACAGGCAGTTGGTACAATCTATATGACTTGATTTGATATGGTGCGATGTGATGTGATGTGATGTGATGTTCTCCAATCTCCGTAGAACCAGCCAAGCCAAGCCAATGTACTGTGCGGTACGCCGTCCACCTTCCGTCGCTACAACACCTCGATCTCCTGCTCGGCCCCACACCCAAAACATCTCTGCAGGACCCTCTTGTCCCCTTCTTCATCTATCAGCTCATCGACGTCTTCGTACTGATGTGTGTGCTCTGCCTCCTGACGCCGTTGATACAGGTTGTTTCGAGTACGTTTTCGAAGGCTACGGAAAAGTTAACGAGTAGAGGAACCATGAGAATAGTATGCACATGTCCATACACTTGGTCAGCATTACATCAACCGTGAATGAACTCCTGGCCGTGAGCGAGACAAGACACATCCACTCACTCCCTCAAACCCTGCTCAAACTTCTCCTCCCTCTTCCTCTTCTTAAACTCCTCCCTCCTCTTCCACTCATCATCCAGTCCTTCCTCGCCTCCCCATTTGTCCCATGCCACCTTCTCCACTTGTTCACGTAAGAAGAGCATCATGTTGCTGTATGTCGATGCGTGCGGGTTCGGACGTAGCAGGTGCGGGAGGAGATCTTCGTCTTTCAGCTCTGGATCTGTGAGGAGGTAATCCTGTGGGTGCGGCGCGCGCATACCATGGAACACAGCAGAGATCAGCAATCATTAATAAGCAGTCTCGCCCTTTTACCTAGGGAGAAAACATTGCTGCCTCTTCCAACCCCAATCGAGCAGAATGCTTCAAAAGCTTTTGTTTTCACACCAGACAACTCACCTCCTTGCACTCCGTCTTGGTGAGCAGCGAGTACTTCTCCGGGAACTTCTTCTCGCAGTTCTTGCACACTCTCACATCGAAGATCTGGGAATTGCAACCACGATCAAGTCCGGACGGGGTCAGCAGACGGTTCGTTCTTCTCGTTTGTAACCACGGATCAACCGAAAAAAGATATCCTAGGATACGAGCACACGAAATAGAGCGCAGGCTTACCTTGTAGAATTGGTGATTGATCTCGAGCGTGCCGCACTCTATACACCTTGGTGATCTGTCGGCGATTATCGCTGAGCACCAAACGACCAGGTCCAACGATGCATGTCAGCCACTATTCCTGAAAGGTGTATCAATACTGCTGACTTTGGGACGCTCCCGAGACACCAGAATGCACTACGTCGCCTTCCAGCTAGCGCTGCCTTTCCTCTCACACACTCACACTCCACTTACCAGGTTCTTCACCCTCGCGCATCATCTTCTTCTCACGCTGCTTCTCCCTAGCCAGCTCCACCACGCTCTTTATCCGATCCCCTTCCAGGTCTTCTTCCGTTAAGAAACCACCTCTCGAGTTGTGCAGTTTACTGAGGTCATACTCGAAGTATTTGCCCTGTTACGCGATAATACGCAACGAGGCGAAACATGTTGTCAGTGGTTTCTGGCGAGGAATAGTAGCAGCCTTGATACGACGTAGTGGCCCCAATCAGAGCTTCGGTTGGTGATCCAAGTCGACGTAAGTTGATCACAGGAGAGTGAGAAGTGAATACACATTCGCCACTTACCAATCCCGGATCGCGCCTCAGCGGCGCCTGAGGCTGTTTATCTCCCTCCTGCTGCTGCTGCACCATATTCCTCGCGCTGGTCGGCACATTCGCCTGCTTATTCACATATCCAGCTCCACCGCTTCCCCCAGCGATCCTCGAGCTTCCGCTCGCCCCGCCGCCACTCGCTGCAGCTGAAGAAGATGATGGCTGTGAGGTGAGCTTCGATTTCGCTTTGAGTCGATTGAGAGCTGCTAAGCGGGCTTGTTGGGCGTTTAGCCCTGGTGCTGCAGCACCTGGAGCCGGTGGAGAAGCGGGCGAGGACATGTTCAGAAGAGACGCAAGGTCCACCCCTGGAGATGAGATGAGAGGAGAGGATAGCTTATGGAAGAGAACGCGACAGACTGGCTGCTTACGACAGCAGCGGGTAGACTTATACTGTGGATCAGAGAATATATGTAAGGAAGCTTGGAGATGTCATGTCGACAGCAAGCCAATAGCCAATAACTTCAAGACAAGTTATAGTCATGATCATGACGTGTTCGTTTTCCGGACCAGGAACATTGGCAGTGGGTGGCAAAAGCCGATAGAAGATGGGTTTAGGTGTTTAAATGGGGGTGCATGATAAGGCGATAAGAAGTAAAGAGTGCTTACCACGTGGTGTCAACATACCGCTCGAGAGGATGGGATCCATGCTAAAGGTCGAAGATCAAAGACCATCTCAGTCGCATTGGCATATCCTTCGCTGTAATAGTCATAGCTTCGGGAACAACCAAACGATAAGACAACGTAGCAAAACCTCAACAAGAGCGCTAGCTGCTATCGCGGAATATAGCCGCCCTTCGAAGAGGGGAAAATCAGACCAAACAGACAAGCTAGGCTCAGGCTCAGACGAAGCGAGACAGGACAGCACAAGACAGGACTATTATGTCAGGTGAGAGTGGATCCAACGCCTTTACCTTTACACGATTCAGGTTTAGCTCGCGTCGCCACGACGAGATGGGGACTGACAAGGAGATACTGTACCCTTGCTCCTGCCTCCGCTTTGGCGTGCTACATTCGCCCCTTTTGCATATTATAATAGACTACAAAGCGATCCTCGAAGAGGAATACGAGGTGAGCTCGACTCGCAAGGGACATTGTGCCAACGGCATGATGGATGAGACCCGAGCTCATGCTGATATCGTTGAGCCCATCGATATTAGGTGCTCGAATCTATCTTCCCGGACGAGCTAGAGAGTGAGTGAATAGCACAGACCTGTCTCAGAATGAATCTATGGAGGCAACATCATATCGATGCTAGTTCAGCCGCTGATGCCGATTCCTTGTATCTGTTGCTGTCTCCAAATCAAACAGAGCTGAGCGATACATCCGTATCGATACGTATCGAGCCTGATGAGCCGTCACCATCAAATCCTCGTGAGTGAAACGCTCGCTCGCTGTGTCACTCGCTTCCTCAGTCTGCTTCAGCCATCCGACCCAGCCGCATCAGCTCCATATGTTTCATTACCTTCATCGAAGAGCACAGAGTACACGATGAAAAGCTTCGCAAATGCTAGCTTGCTGACCCGCTCCTCTTTCACTCTCTCTCACCCACACACTATTGATTGCTTGCTTGCTATCCGGTAAAACCCACAGTCGCCCTATCACTGATATTCAACTATCCCGAGACATACCCCGATGTGATCCCAGAACTATCGTTAGAAGAGATTGAGGGAGAAGACGAGCTGAGAGAAGGGGAGGAGGAACTAGTGCTGAATAACTTGAGGAGTGTCGTGAGTATACGCTCGTACATGATCTTCATTATCCACCGATAACAGAGAAATCCGCCGAAAGGAAACCAACGGCTAATATCTAGGGTATCAACCTGACCGTATTCACTTTATCAGGCCGAAGAATCCCTCGGAATGGCCATGTCATTCACCATCGCCTCCGCCGCCAAGGAGGCTCTCGCGCTGCTGATCGTCGAGCGATTCAGGAAAGAGCAAGAAGAGGACGATCGTCGCGCGAGGGAGTACGAAGAGGCAGAAGCGAAACGCACGAGGGGCACACCGTTGACGCCGGAAGCGTTCAACAAGTGGCGCAAGGCGTTCACGGCTGAGATCAAGGCTAAAAGGGAGAAGGAGGAGGAGGACCGGGTAAAGGCGATGATTCCAAAGGAGAGGGAAGAATGGAGGAAGAGGAAGGAGAGACCGACTGGTGAGTGTGCGATTGGGGATATTGGACACAGTCAAATCATGCACTATGGCCGGTAATACCACCAACGGTCGTACCATTGACAACCTCTGGAACAATTCGCCAATCGATCAATTATCATGCCCCGGCGGGACTACGGTCTCTGTCTTCTGTCATGAAACGCCCCCATACGCAGTCATACATGGTCTACGATCACTTACTGATTCGCTTGCTTATCTGCATTTGCACGCCGCCCGCTCGCACAGGCCGAGCACTCTTCGAATCATCCGCGACACTCGCCACGTCCGACGAAGGGCTATACGAAGAAGGCGTGGAAGAAGTCGACCTGCGTCAGTACTCGCGTGAGAAGCGTGAAGAGGAACGAAGGAAGGAAGAGGAGGAAGAGGAGAGACGGAGGAGGGGGCTGGTGTCGGCGGATGGTGATGATAGTGATTAAGCGGTGCTCGACTTCGACGGAATGGCATGTCACTCCGGTTTCGGGATAGGGCGATTGGGTCGAACGAAAAGGGTCATTGTGACGACGATCGTTTGCACAGCATACCTGTCTATAGAGGTGCGGTAATGCACGCTCTACCTACAAGTAGGCATTTCCCCGATACTTGATGACAATAATGTAATCCTCATATGATATTCTCGTCTCCGATGAGTACGAGTACTGTACCTACTAGGGGGAATGAGTCTTGCAAGACTCAACCAACTCCATCGATATCTATTACATTGGAACAATAACAAACTTTTTTCGCCTTCAAGCAAGTGAGATTCCCCGATCCGCTGCAAACTGATGCAAGACCCGATTCATGATAATTGTCTGAACGATTCGATGATTCGATGACTTTGAATGACTGCTTGATAATTTGTACAGATATGTAGAAGAACGCTTTTGAGCTTTCGTGTCATACTGGCTACTACTACTGCTTTCTTCACACTTCATTCCTGAACCATCCACTATCTCCGTGTTTGCTCCTCTCCTGCTCCCAATCGAGGCCTAATGCTCACCACATTATGACAAGATTCACAATTCTTTACCATTACTCTCCTGGGATTCCGACTGATACCCTCCCAGATCGCTCGTTGCGGGACGATCTCACGTTCCTCCCGCGACTGTTCACCATGTTAGATTCACGCAGCATACGGGTTGCCTGTACGACAACGAGCCAAGCAATTGTCAGCGACTGATATTATCCAAGCCAAGCTTGTCATCCGCATGATTGCACTCACAAGCATAAACAACCAGCACAGGCGGACTCTTGGTCATATCGCTCGTCACAATGACCGGCACCTTGCCAAGCTCCTTAATGTCTTGGATCTTATGGTTTCCAGCATCGCTTCTCAAGCCGTCGAATTTCGGCGTCTCCTTGTGTGCAGACTTGAGGTACTGCTTTGATGAGACGTTGGATGACTCGTCGAAGAGGGCCGACTCGTCAGCGGATTGAGAGGTGGAAGTGCCGATGGCGTGTCGCTCGCCGAGAGCCTTGATCTTCAGGAGGTGAGGGTCATCGGTGGTGGAGGCAAGGAAGGACAGCACATCCTGATTGGTCCAGTAGAGCCTATACAACATGTCGTCCGATAGTCCGATCAGTCAACAGTGTTGATGAACTGTCCGAGGCAGGAGCAACTCACGAAAGGATGTCCTTGTGTTCGTCATATACCACATTCTCCAACGGCATCTTGTCGACGTGCACTCGCTTTTCGATACCGAATTCGGGCTGTGACGGGATAAATTCAGCCTCGACAGGCGACGAACGCATAGGATTCTACCAAGGGAAACCTAACTCACGATTACGACATCGAAAGCGGCGTCGAGTACACCAGTGACTCGACCTTCTCGTACAACAGGTCCATATCGCTCGGTAAGATCGTGAATGAGCATACAGAGGTAGAGGTGAACAGATTGTTCTTCGGCAAGCTTGGCGCTTTCTGCGACACATATCGTCCACTGGTCAGCGGAAGACTACCCTATACAGGCATTCGTGCAACTCACGCTTCTTCATGTTACATTGCTGAGCACACTTTGCAACCTGATCACGGTCCATGAGGAACTTGACGTCATTCGGGTTGGCTATGAGACGTTATCAGCCGCAATTCGGTCTCTGACGACAGTACGTAGACATGACTTACGGCTAGTCAAACAAGCGTCCAACATTCGGTGAACGAGCACATCGGCGTATCGTCGGATGGGTGACTACGAGACACATAAGCATGCTGCTCCCGTTGCGCAACATCAACAGACTAACAGTGAAGTGTGTGTAGAGAGGGGTATTCAGCGCCCAGTGCGAGTACTTGGCGATGTCCAGCATACCCGTGCAGAAGTATCGAGCTCTGTGCAGACCGGCAAGCGGTCGGTCAGTGATGATTCTGACGAGTGTGAGTCAGCAAGTCATCAACTCACCTCTGCATTGCCTTCTTCTTGAGAAGCTCAAGACACAACGCCGCCTCCTTGTCTTGCACCCGCTCAAATGATTTCTGCAGGGTACCAGCGGAAGTCGCGTCCATTTCGAAGCCAAGCTTTTGTGCTCGCTTCACGAAGCCCTCCTATATATGACCGACCGGTTGTTTTTAGCAAGTCATCACTTTGTACTACCTGTCACCAGTACTCACGAGTCGTCGCTCGATAGGTGCTTCGTGGCGGCGCAAAATAGCTTGCTCGGGCAAGCCATTCGCAATGACATGGGCAACTGAGGTGTTGGCAAGCAGCATAAACTGTACACTCATATAACATCAGCTTGAGCCTTGTACTAAATCAGCGGCAGCTGGCTCACCTCCTCAACCAGCGAATTCGCCTCGGTCTTTTTGTATGCCTCACAATCCACTGGTCGACCTTGATCATCAAGCTGGAAAGCAACTTTCATCTTGTTGCTCAGAATCGCGCCATCCTCGAGGCGTTTTCTTCTGATCTTGGTGGACAGGTCCTATACATGTAGTCAGGTGAGCTGCTAGATCAACAACACGTTCCTTTTAATGACGCACATGAAGGGTTTTGATATCCTGTTCAATCTCTGCAGTGTGACCACTAGGTACCTTGCTCTTGTCGAGTGATCCTCCGGCAACAACACCTTGAGCATCGGCGTATGAAAGCTTGGCGTGAGACCTGATCGGTAATCACGTCAGTATACACCAGCTCACGTGTGCGAGGGAGTGTACCCACCTGATGATGGTCCTGGCAAACTTCTTGTCCACAACATTGCCCTCCTGGTCAAAGGTGAAAGTTGCGGAGAAAGTCAATCTCTCGACATCAGGGACTAAGGAGCACAGCTCTTCAGACAGCTGAGGCGGTAACATGGGAACTGCTCGCTGAACGAGGTAGACGGATGTCGCTCGCTTCCGTGCCTCTCGGTCCATCGCCGTGTTCGCTTTGACTGGAGGAAATGAATACTCAGCTATCGCTCTCACATATACCAGAATGTCGTAGCTCACCGAAGTATGAGACATCGGCAATGTGCACGCCGACACTGGTGGTACTGTCCTCGTTCCTCTTGACCGACAAGGCGTCATCCAGGTCTTTGGCAGTGGGCGGGTCTATGGTAAACACTCGTTCTCCTCGAAGATCCGTTCGGACTTCGTACTCTCGCTCAGGGATACTATGGTCAGGTCAGCTTTGCTCATTCATCATATCGGAAGCGACACTCACCTCCAAGGCAAAGGTGGGAGGCATTTCATGGTGAGATCGGTAAACTCTTCCGTGGGGAAGTTGCAGTCCTTCAAGAGAGCACTAGTCTCCACCTCGCAGTCGCCGATGGGTCCGAGCTCCTCCACGAGGGTGCCGAAGGGGTGCAGAGAAGTGCTACCAGCGGTTGTGATCAGCATAACGGTCGTGAACAGTAGCCATGATACTCTAGCCACTTGCACTCACATTGGCCATCGCTTGATGGTTGCGACGAAAAGCTTGTTACCGTATGCGTCGGGATTGTCGATGAAGTTCGATGGCGCCTGTTCCGTAGGAATGGCAATGAGAGGCACACGTTTGTCGGTAGGCTTGAACCACACGATCTTGGGCCTGGATTCAGGCTCATCCCGCCTCGCTCGATCGCCTTCACGTTCTCGCCTCTCGAGCTCCTGCTTCTCCTTGGTAGCGGCGGAGGACGGTCGCAGAACTCCGAGTTGTCCAGAGAACAACTGGCCGGGCATTCGCTCAACCTGCAAAGAGGGTCAGTCAATATGTCGTGGATTTGTACATAAGCCCAGGGACGATCGACGTACAACTGCGACAACGTGCCCCGCATATGTCGGTTTCGTCTCATCGTTGACTTCCTCGTCATCAAAGAGAGTCAAGCCTTGACCTTCCACCTCGACATCGTCCTTCTTCTTCTCCAACTTCTTGGCAGCGGCAGGCTTCAAGTCGTATGCGGCGTTCTCTTCCTTCTTTCTCTTCTTCTCCTCCTTGTCCTTTTTGGTGCTCCATACTTCATCAACATCGAGGAGTTCGACCGCGACAATATCTCCCTCGAGGGCTCGGTTCCGGTCTTTGGATCCACAGATGTAGATATCCGCCTCGAGAACATCGGTGGCTACGTACGCGTCGGATCGGTTCTTCTTGTTGACCCGGAGAACACCGACAACCAACTTGCCCGCTTGCAAAAGCGGTGGAAGGGAAGCTTGAGGCAAGTAAGGCGCAAAGAGAGACTTTCGCTGAGGACCCTGAGTGGTCTGCTGTAGTTGCATCTGGAATGCCTGCTGCTGTTGCCACAAGGATTGGCCGACGGGAGTCTGAAGAGTGGTCGCAGCAAGCAAGTTCGGAAGCATGTTCGGGAAACTGAAAGAAGCCATCTTGGTATGTCCACCGCCGGCGGCAGCTCGGAACTGAGCAAGAGACTGGAGTTGCGCTTGAGCGGCAGCAAGATCGGCGACTTGGCTTCCACCAACCGCGTTCGTGGGCACATTGCCGGAACCGCCGCTGAGTCGCCAGTTACCTGACTCAACGCCGGATCGACTACCGGATCGGTGGTGACCGAATCCACTGCCGCCAACAGGTGGCATACCATCTTCCGGAATCTCGCCGCTGATGCTTCCGAAGCCTGCCCCTGTTCCTGCTGTCTTGTTAAAGACATTGACACTGTGTCGTCGTGAATGGCCGTTGCCTTGTGCGGACGGCACGGGAGGAGGTGGCATCTCGCCGAAACCTCGCAAAGCCCTTGGTTGGTCCGCGTCTTCAGCGCGGTCGGGAATTTCCGCAGCAAGATTTGCGGAGGGCAAGCTCGACTGAACCCGTCGATGTCGAGATAGTGTTTGCGAGGGAGTCTGCTTCGTTTGTAGGGCGGTGTTGAGCTGGCTCAAAGCTGAACCACCTTGACTGGCCAAGTCTTCCTGCATGAGTGCCTTCTGCTTGGCTTGGAGAGCTTCAATCTCTTGCTGGATGGCGAGCTGCATTGCTTGTCGATCAGTGACAATCATAAATGGTCTGCAGTTGTCAAAATTGCTCACCTGTTGTTGCAAAGCAGAAGACATCTCACTACCGGTCCTCTTGTGAGCACGGGCTGCGAGACCAGCAAGGCCAGTAGCAGCGGCTCCACCGATGCCCTCACTCCTGTTGACAATGACCGAAGGAGAGGTATTCACGCCAGGCGGGGACATAGAGTCTCTGACAGAACCGCCTGATCCCTTCTCAGAGATGCTTTCGGATGGTCCGTGCTTGGGCTTTGCACCAAAGGTGAATGAGGGTGCCAGTTGAGGTCGACCGGTGGGACCGAGGACCGAGTGACGCGGTTCAGGCGACTCCTCTTCGAAGACGGGTTGGTTTCTCAGGGTTTCTGAGATAGCCCTCGCACGAGCCTCTTCTTGCTGCTGTTGCTGCTGGAGCTGTTGCTGCTGTTGCTGCTGTTGGAGCAGTTGCTGCTGTTGCAACTCGTAGATCTGCTGAGCTTGCGCGAGTTGGAGAGCCGTCTGCTGCTGTTGAGCGGCAGCCCGTTGCTGAGCTAGAGCCTGGAATCGAGGAGCGATGAAACTACCCATAGGCTGCTGTTGCTGTTGTTGCTGCTGTTGATGCTGCTGAGCTTGTTGCTGAGCCATGGCGATCTGTGCTTGCAGGAGCTGGATATACTGATATTGTTGCTGCTGAGCTGCAAGCAGTTGCTGGTTCTGGAATCCGTAGTCGGGCTGTTGAGCATATGACAAGGGTGAGATGCCTTCTTCAGCTTCGGGGTGGGCAGACAGCTGATTCTGGAACAACGAAGGCAGAGGATTCTGAAACATGCCGAGAGGCGAAGTAGGCTGGAGCGAATTACTATACGGAGCAGAGTTCGCCATTGAGCTTGACGAAGTGCGACGGGGCTTTGCACTGCTCTGAGATGTGGAGCGAGGGTGGAGGATATTGGAGGGTGGCATCGGTGCGATGGGCGACACAGAGAGACCGCCAGCCTGGGAGGTGACGGGGGACGAGGCGGGCTGGAAAGAAGGCGTGAAGCTCGGCGCGTCCGCTTTGAGCTGTTTCTTCGAAGCCGACTCGGTCGACGCAGATGAATTGGGGATCGACACAGGTTCAGTACTCGCTGAGAGAGATTTGGTTGCAGTGGCAGGTGATTCTTTCGCTTCAGCATTCCCACTGCTAACAGACCGAGAGCCATTCGAGCTGCCTGTTGAAGGTCCCGAAGGAGGAGGAAGCGTCTTGAGATCGGAGATCATCTTTTGTAGACTCGCTAGAACATCGCCACCTGACTGAGCGTTGTGCTTCTTGGTTGCCGCGTCTACGGCAGCTTCCATTGCCGTTCGAGGCGCGGAGACTGTCGCATGGATCGATTTAGGTGCTGAGCCAGAAGAAAACGAGGTCCGTGCCGCGGCGGAGGGGTCGTTCGAGGTAGACTTGGCGTTCGAGTTCTGGGATGCAGGTCGTGCGGGTCCGCCAGTGTTTATAGGATGAGGACGTCGATTTGAAGGTGTTCGTTTGCCTTTCTGGTTGTTACCATTGGGATTACCGCCCTTCTGACCTTCAAGGCTATTATCAACGTCTTTGTCTTTGTTACCGTTACCCTGACCTTGGTTAGGCCTGCCTTTTCCACCTGCACCACCGGCTTTACCCTTCTTTGACTGTTGAGAAGACGACTGAGCGTTACCAGACGCGCTATCGGCTATGCCAAGGCTGACCCCGCCGCTGATAGTTGTGGTCGGTCCACTCTGCTTCTTCTTGTCTGCCCTATCACGTCCGCTGTCCGACGCCCCACCACCACGGGACGACGCGTTGGAATTGCTTCTTGAGATGTTGGAAGACGACGCGCCGCCGCCACCAGCACCGCCGTTGGTTTTTCCTCTTCCTCTGGAGGAGGTGCTTCGCTGCGAATTGGCGGAAGAGGGTCGAGAGGGATTATTGTGCGGCGGCGGTGCGAGCGTGTTGGTGGTGGTCGGTGCGGGAGACTGTGTGTGAGATTGAGATTGAGGAGTGGGCGCGACGTTGGAGTCGGCCATGATGAATGGATATGCTTTTTATGTTTGATCAAAGGGTGAGAGGGAGAGGCTAGAACGATCAACGGCTATTAAGCTGTTGACGTGGAGCAGGGAAAGGGGAAAAGTGGAGATCGGGCAAATGCCGCAAGATATGGGAGTCCAGCTGTCTTCCGATGAGAGAGAGAGAGAGATGAGCAGATAGGGCCGGACCGCTCGCTGAAAAGTGAAGCAGATCAAGTCAAGTAAAGTAAAGTCAGTATAATGTGGGCTGTACCTATGGTAGTATGATACACAAGTCAAGTCGCCTAGTCGCCAATAGGAAGGAGACTTGCAAGCTGTTGCCTGCTTGCTTGACAGTAGATGAATCAGATTGGATTGAATGTGATGTGATTTGGTGTGTTGCGCAATGATCGTCACCGTGAGTGGAGGACGTGGAGTACCCGGTGATGGCAGGTGCGCCCCGACCTTACTGCCCTCACTTCTGACCTTCTCACTGACACTGATCGGTGCTTCTCCGACACGACGCAATACGACATTGTGTGACTCCTTAGAGAGAGAGAGAGAGAGAGGCACACCAAAAAAACTCGACCTGGTCGACTGCGCTCGATCCCGACTCACCTCTTCTTCGTCTTGCTTTCCTTGGACAACTAAACTGAGTGGAAGTGAAGTGATCTTTGAAAGTCGATCGTGACTGGTGATGCTTGATGCTGGATGCGCGAAAGGCGTGATCTGTCTCGATCGACAGTGAGTAATGTATGCGAGAGAAGGGGGACGGTAGATAGATATGTTGATACAGGGAGATGTGTCAGAGAAAGATGATTTGTCGATTAGAGTATCACTTGTAAATGGCTAAGTTAAGAGAGGATTAGGTTGTCTTGGAGATGGATGCGTTGGATGGTGGATGATGGATGCAGTGTGTAAGGGGCAAGACAATACCAATATACAATACAATGCGGTAGGATGAGATGACGACACCTGCTAATGCAGGATTGAGTGTGGCGGTTACTGTTACTACGCAGTGCAGTGCGCATTATACCGCCGCGACACGTTGCACGGTACTTGAATAGTCTAGTCTAGTCTCGACGCGTCTGTCTCGATGTCAAGCTCGGGCGCGGCATCGAATCCTCGGATCGACTGATTAAACCATACTGTAAATATACACACTCACCACTCACTCACACTCATTCTCGTACATATATCATGTGTCGTACATAACCTGTACACTGTATTTAGATAGATGTGGAGACCCTCAGATGCGATGCAGACCGCGATAGACGAGCTGCTACTACAATCTCCACGTTATGTTATGCATGCTTCCAGGACTCGCTTGCCTCACTCAAGCAATTAGCCAGACTACCGTTTCCCAAACCCATGCTACGCTTCTGCTCAGCGTTCGTAGTCTATTCCAATCAAACCCAAGAATCGTTAGCATTTGTGATTAGGGCCGTGTGTGTCCTCTCGACGAGTCCTGTCTTGTCCTGAATGAGGAATTCGCGCCACTGTTGCTTCGACGACGATCACTTACGTCGGATGCGAGATCCATTTCTCCCAACCTCTCTCCACGCCCCAGACCACCCGTCCGAGTGGGAAGTTTGCCTTCTTCTCCTCTTGCAGAACTACTTCGTCGTTCCTTCTGTCAGGGTTGTAATTTCCCGCTAATGGCCTTTCGGTCGGTGCAGTCACTGGCAATGTCGAGTCTTGGTCGATTCGAGGTTCAACCACCGTTGTCGTTGATGTTGATGACGATGCGTCCGCTGTGATCGGTTGGACAGCAGACGCAGACTGTACAATCTCTCTCGAAACTTCTGCGATATCTGCTCCGGACGTGCGAGGCGCGGGAGAGCCAGTAGTATGCGTGTGACCAAGACCGTACATTCTCAGATCTCGGGTTTCGTCGACCACAAACGCTACTTCACTTCTCAATCGCTGGATCTGCTGCCCCATCGAGATGATCAGCCAGATCAAGAACAGGTTCAGCAAGGTCGAGAAGGAGAAAAGGGTTCTTGACCTCGATTTGTTTGGTCGAGTCGATAGCGCAGGCGATGAGGCGGAGAGATTGGGGAGAGTGAAGGCCGGTGCTTCAGTGGAGGAACGGGGGTACGTGAACGCGTACAGTGAAGCAGGCGAGGGTTGCAAGTTCGTGTTGAAGCCGGCTTCGAAGAGCGCTACAATTTGCCGGTTCACGCAGTCAGCGCAGATCAGCCGGAAATCAGGACAGGCGACCAATGAGATGCTATGTACAACTCACAAGTCCATTCCTCTCCGACAAAGGCAACCTGGACATCGCCATCTTTGCCCTCAAACACAGGCAATGTCACCACACCTGCCGGAGCAGGTAATATTTCCAGCTCAACAGCCACAGCACCGCCGTTCCTATTCTCTCTCCTACCTAATCTGATATTCAGCTCACTTCCAGTGTCGTAGACCGCTTTGGCTATCGATATGCCGTCGATCGTCGCTCGACTCAGCTTGACCTCGCCTCCCGGCTGATATGGTATGCTGAAGCCCAATTCGTCTTCTTGACGAGGGAAGGAGAATGCAATATTCGCTGCGACGGTCCCCCATACTGACCGGCGAAGCTTCAACCTCACATCGCCCGTGATCAAACCTCTGTTCAGAGGCAAAGGTTGACCCTGATCGTCCGTCCAGCAGAGACTCCCGCCCTGACTGATGTTGACAAGCTCTACATCGGAAGTGGGCTGCGTAGCAGTCCCATAGTGGGCGCTCGGACATTGTAGTTGACCCTGGGTGTCTCGTTGACCATTCAGGATGACAAATGGTATCTTCATCGGTAAAGATGGGCTGACCAGTATTGACCCTGAGTTGGGTACCAGAGTACCCTGGAACACCACGGTCCGTTCTACGCTGTCCTCGTCGAAATACAGGTCGAATACTCGTCCGATCTTATGTTCGATTCCTCGGCTGTGCGATCTCGTCGAGCTGGCAAGCATGGGATTCGTCGCCGATGGTGATCTTCGTAGAGTAGCAGGAGTTGTAGGTTTCTGCTGTGCCATACTTGCTGAAAGCTCGAATGAGTAGTCTTCCATCTTCATATCTACCGGCGCGGGGAAAGTTTGGCGCATCAAGCTTGCAGATGACGATGCGGCGCTACTGCTACCAGTGGCCGGGGGTGGGAATAGTGAAGGATTTGATGACTGGCTGTTTCTTCTGGCAACATTGCCTGCCCGTCTGGCTCGGATAGTGGCAAAGGAGTCATTGTATTCGGCACCATCAAGCGTCTCGTCGGGAACACGATTATCCCAGGCTTGCCAGCCCCCGTCAACGCAAAGCCAGCTCGTCAGGCTTTGACCTTGGATCGTAACATCAGACCAAGCCCAGTCGTCGGGTACGTCCACCTCCAATTGAGCGGGGTTTCCCATGTTACCGATGACCGCTGTATACACGAGCGAGATGGAAGGCTGCCGTTTATCCCAGATAGGCGAGATTTGTAAAGAAGGTATCTCTTCGGACCCGGAGGGAGGGTTGTATGACCATTCAAGGCGCAGCATGTCGGTGCTATAAGAAATCGCGCAGGATAATGTCAGCAATGACTTCGAAACGATCCGATGCAGGTTCTCACCTCTGAAATCGACCTTCGAGCCAGCAACCTCCACATTCATCATTGTCATCTTCGCTCGGGTCCGGCTCACTCTCTTCGTCACTATGCAGATCTTCGGGACCAAGATCTACTCCATCCTCCCACCCTTCCTCGCCTATGATAGCTCGATCTTTCCCCTTGGCATTATGGACAGGGGATGCGGAGGGTGTCTCCTTCTGTGGTAGAGGTCGCGAGAAAGCTGAAGACGGCAACGGTAGCATCTTGGGGTCTGTGAGAATGCTGACTTCGCCTGTCGAGTGACTAGGCGAGATGATTTGGAAACGGATTACGTTGTCGAGGCATTTAGGTAGGGGCAGTAGTACCTGCACTATAGGTGTTCAGCCAAGGGACCCGATGGGGTCGAGGGAGGTGAGGTAATGGTGTTGATGGCTGATCTAGACGCACCTTTGATATGGCATCTTCCACTCCGCTTTCCAAATCAACTTGAAACTCCATACAAACCAACCAGTCCCTCCTCCCGCTCCTGGTAGTACTTGAGCTTCCCCCTCCACTTCCGGATGCACCTATGCTCGACCCTCGTCTTCTGACGGAAGGGGATGGATCCATAACCACAGCAATCTTACCGGTCGTACTCGAGACGTCGATGTACGGTTTATCGCCCAGCGGAGTCTGTGGTGAGGGAGGATATGAGGTGGGTAGAGGGAGAGAGAGGAGCTTTGAGGCTAGTTTGCATGGTGGAAGGCGGGATGCTGGGAGAGGTAGGGGTAAGGGGAATATCGAAGGGGTGCAGGTGAGAGGCGGCGGGTTTGCTATGTGGAGAAAAGGAATTGAGCATAGCCTGCAGGCGAATGATATTTATGCGGAACAACTCACAGCTGAACAAGGCCCATCGAGCACCTGGTCGACCTTCAATTTCCCGCGGCAGGGAGATCTACGAACGATGTTGAGCTGAGTTGCTTCTTTGACAGCGTAATACATCAGAGCTCACCTTGAGACATAATAAGCCTTTAACCTGATCGTCCGCCGCAGTGGCCTGGACGCCGAGCTTGCTGATCACTAAGCCTGAAGGAGCCATCGCGAAGGAATAAAGGAATCGATAGACAGAAGGGAGCGGACAGGTGGATTGCGTGAGAAGTATTGTACAGAACGGTCGTCCTAGATGCCTGTGACGGTATCACCGAGACCTGAGTGCGAGCAAACTACTAGAGTAGAGGCGGAAGATGATGGTCTCAAGGTGTCATCCTCTCTAAAGATGCAAATTGAGATACGGCAAAATAGGAGAAAGAGGACAGATGGGAATGGGATCGATCCAACCTACTTATCGTACAGTCAACTGCTCACTGAACTTCGTTGCCGTCTCATCCTCAGTCAGGCACGGAGATACATACAATACGGGCCTGAAGTCAAAACACGCAACACCACGCGTCGACCATCAGGGCACCTGGTCGGCGATGTCCGCATTCTCCGGTTATATGGCGACCGGGTGCAATTCGCTGTAGCTGCAACAGTCTTGATTCGATGCGATTTACTTTCGAACCCTCATAACAAACACCTCGAATACCTTGCAGCCTGGCCAGAGATATCTTTCGGCGGAAGAACCCAAGTTGGCTCAGCTCTTTCAGTCTTGGATACTTCCATACAGTGCCATCCCCGACCACCTCCACCTCGTCGACGCGCCAGCGGCCAGAGATGCCCACTCCAACCGAAGAGCAACAACATTTATTCAATACAGTCATCGCTCACGCTGGCTTTGGCGCAAATCTCGCTCCCCATATAGGGCTGTACGAAGTGGATGATCCACCTGAAGAGGACGAGAGGGGATGGAGGAAGGCTGATGGGTGGAAGATGAGCTGTGAGGAAACTGTGACTCAGGGTGAGTGAGCAGCGTCGGTACCCAATCACCAAAAAAGATTCGTGATATGGGATAACATCTGACGATGAGGTACTGTAAATTGTGGCTGATATTACCTCCTTCCGCCTGGACCTTCCTTTCAGATATGTGCAATCCGAATTCTGTGTTACATGGCGCAGCCTCAGCCTGGCTACTAGATACGTAAGTGCCGACCGACTTAATCACACCACGCCTTTGTGCAATGCGAATCAAAGACAAATTGATGATGCGTACATACTAACGTCAAATACATCCGCTTCTTTTCATGGGTGTGCGTGGCGCATAGATGCACCTCCGCAGCGCTCATAGGCATCCACACGCCCACCTTCTGGGGCTTACCGGACTTGGGAGGCGTGACCCTCACGATGGAGATCCAGTGCCTGAAAGCGGCAAAGGTGGGCACGAAATACAAGGTCGATGTGGAGATTGTCAAGTGCTCGAATAGACTAGCGAATCTACGCTGTGAGGTGAGTGATGGCAGGGCTGATGGTCTGAGTTGGGTGATCAACCGTCAAGAACAACGTTCAAAGCCTGCTCTGGTGAAAAGCTACTGTGTCGCAGCGAATAGCAGCTGTGTTATCGTGCCACCGCACCCGGTGGCTCGCACAGGCCGGGCCACATCAGCTAACCGAATTTTCCCTGCTCCTCCTGTATCTTGTTCCCGTTGTTATCGTGCAGATCAAAGACTTCCACACGGGCAAGATCTTCGCAACAGGTACGCACCTCAAGATCTGGAGCGGAAACAATGCAAAGACCGGTCCTATCGACACCATGGCTGCTCTCGCCAAACTCTGATCTGATTAAAACTAGACTGTGGACGAATGGGAGTGTCAAGCATGCGAGCCGTTGATATGCGCCAGGGCTCTCGGCCTGGCTGGGATTTGGACTCGGACTTGGTGTAAACGATGATGCAAGGTGAGACGGGAGAAAGCATCTTGGTAGGAACTATACTTTGATGGACACTCGTGATGTTATAGAATAGAGGGCTATGACAATATACATGTTGTGCACTCCGTCATACCACTCAGGACGTTTCGCCACAATCCTGAGTGACATGCAGTGAGGATCGATGCTGATAGCGTTGGCAGGGCCAAGCTGCTCTCATCCCCGATCTTGACTAACGACGACTGGCAGGCAATTTGACTTCCCATCCTTGGCCGAAGTAACATCTGATCCTCCAGAGCGCTATGGCCAAATCGGCTCCGAGCTCGCCCCGTCGGTATTTATCAACTTCACCACCACGACCACCAGCACCATCGACTATACTGACTTTAGCTTTATCATCACTACGATATTGTGTTGATTCATCGCTATCGTCAACAAGCCCATCTGAGCGAGGTGTATAATGGATCGCCAAGATGTTCGACAAAGGCTGATCTTGCGAATCTCCGAGATGTCGCGCCGCCGATGCTTGAGGCGATGAGTGGTGTTGCGCACGACGAGAGGACAAGTAGGCTGAGCGTCGAACGTGGGTCGCTTCAGTTGCGAGTAAGCCATCGATCAACTCGAGCAATCTTGGATGTAGGTCGACGGGGAAGAGGTGTGCCAGGGAATACAAGGGTATGCCCTGGATTGGAGCGATCGACTCTGATCCTTCCGTCCTTGACATAGGGGCAGTCGCCGAAGACACAGTGTTGTTATGATCCGCTGATATCGATTGGTGTATCGGTATGAGTGGGATATCGATTTGGCCCGCTTTCTCTTCGGTTTTTCCATTTCCTAGTTCAGCCATATCCAGCAAGGCGACCACGTTACTTCTTTCACCTCTCGCTCCCACCTCCAGCGGCGATCGTATGCCTTTTACACTTTGGGCTGTAACTGTCCGATCCGCCTCTTCCATCGTCAACCGCCCGACCACGACATCACTCATCTCCAAACCTGCACGTCCTTCTGGATGACTTTCACCCTTTATAGTCGCAGAAGATGGTAGAACTCGATTCTTCACCTTCTTCGTATGCACTTTGAGCCGTCTGGATAAGAGGTCCAATTCGTATAGTACTCTCTGTAAGAGTTGTGCATGTACGATATCCCGTAGATTTCGTGGGACTTGGAGGTTGGGGATCTGACGGAGGACTCCGACATGCGGGCCTGTACCAGCCCCATCAAGTCAGCCAAAGTAGAGTCGGTAGGCCCAAGAGCTCTCAATTGACCGGGATCAGGACGCTACACAAGCCCATTGCACAAAATTTTGGTGTATACGTACCCTTACTGCCCGTGAGGTGATCTACGATATCCTGATGACAGCTGACCCAGAAGCCTTTCCCTTTCTTCAGCCGAGCTGGAGTCGCAACGCGATCAGGTAAGAGCTGGAGCAAAGATCTTGGTGGAGGAGTCGAAGGTGATACCGAGGAAGGGGAGGGAGGGATATAGGCTGGGCGAAGGTTGACGAGGAATGCTGGTGATGTCAGTGTCCAGCTGATATCAGCGACAAAGATAACAATCTCGCTCGAATCGCTCTTTCATGCATGGTTTCAGCTGATATATGAGTGCTTGTTGAGATTTGATGGAAGATGCGCTGCCGTCTCACTCACAACAGGGCAATTCCTGCCTCGTCACTATGCATCTCCTTCTTGGAGACCGCGCCATACGGTCTATCACATCTCACAAGCAAGTCAGCTCATTATCCGTGTCTCTCGACGCGCTCGGACCAGATATAGTCTCGAGGTCACGCACCGTAAATACCATGATCTACCTTCCCACTCCCGCCGTGCCCGTTGTGAGCATGTTCGATATCCCTACGATGGTACCTCAGCGGCCTGACGCGATTCGTATTCCCACTGCCTCGAGCATCTTTCGCGGCGAAGCCATTAGGGGCGGGGGAAGGGTTGAAGATGGGCGAAGTGAAGATGATTGATCGACGTGAAGATCCAGCAGCAGCCGAGCTCGTTCCAGAACTAGAGCGTGATGTACCGAAATGGTGTAGCTTTTCATCGTGCGCGGATGAGGATGAAGAAGGGGATAGCGACGCGAGTGTCGAAGTGCTGGCAACGCTGCTGCGAAGGGAAACTGCAGCTCGCAATCGACACGTCGCGCAGCTCACACTTTTCAAGCTGAGCCCGGTGTTCATCTTGTACTCATGTGAACAGCTGGAGATTAGGCATGAGATCTTGACTTTGAGGTGTGTTTTCCACAATAACAAGGCTCATTCGAAAGTTGACTGCCTCCACCTACGCCTAGAAGCGCGAGTCAGTCTGATAATCTGCTCGTCTGAGGCTGATACTATCATGTAGGTCTCTACGACCAGTATATGTATGACGAGGCATCTGCCAAATACCTCGGAGGCCACAGCCTACGTTGTCTTCTTCATTTCCAGCGCAGAGACAGAACGCTAGTCTACACTCAAGCATATCCTTCAGACCTGCATCCAGTGTTGCGAAAATCTCATTACCGAACCGAAAGGAAACGTAACATCCACCCGCAGAATGGAAAACGACTAATGTGGACCTCCCGACGTTAGCCCGATGAGATACATACGATATGATCTCGACCTTGCTATATAGGGATTCCAGACCTACTTACCACTGTGTATCGTATATACTTACGCAAGTGTATCATAATACGTCATCAGAATTACAATTTGAAACGAAGTGAGAGATGTGCTAATACCTGAACAGTTGAGCTCCATGGATCGCGGCCAATGGACTGCATACCAAGCCATCACACGTGCAGGACGGAGGTGGCTTTTAGCCATAGCGCGATTTACTGCGGAAGGCTAACGGTGATTGACTGACTGACTGACATCGACTCTTGTCTCTAAGATGTGCGCAGTAAGCGAGCCGACAGCTGTTTGCACTGTACGGTTCGGTTCATGGGTCATGTCATGTGAATGAAAAGGACACGATCGATGTACGCCGGTCTGGACGAACCCAGCTGCGCTGGGCCACATTCGTTCGCTAGAACCGGTCATCATGACGTTCCCTCGGCATCGACATCATCATGAGGATGAGGCCCGTCACCGTCATCGTAAATGCACAGACCTGAGCTGGATTGACTAGCAGACATTTCGCTATGACATGTCGTAACGTGCACCGTCACCGCGCAGACACGATAAGACGGGCTTTGTACTGCTTGGCTTGATCGCTCATTCGTCATCATCGACAGTCGACATCATGATTATCATCATCATCATCATCATCATCATCATCATCATCATCATCATCATCACATCATACAAGAGCATATATAACGCGTTTGGTGGTCCCGAGCACTCGAGCACCCAAGCACCCAAGCACCCAAGCGAAGTGAGCATACCTTAGCTTGGCAGTATACATTGTGTAGATAACGAAATTTTGATTTTGCATCGCTCCTGAGCTTGTTGATGTGATGATGGCATCTAGACCGCCACACCATGATTGTGAATAGGGTTGAGAAGAGATCTGACTCATGTGTATGGGAAATAATATTGCATTCGAGTGACCTGATCGACATCGAGCGAGCGAACGCCAATCATACGCCGCACTCTAATTCTCAGACATCTTGGCTGGTGCTATCAGCAAGCCAAGCAACGCCGTTGTCCTGGAAGGCTGTGTACCTTGACGCACGTGCCTCGAGATGATATTTCCCTTCGGCGAAGGCAACATAGCCCACGCCGAGAACGCTCTGAAGAACGGTAGGGATACCCCTTCTTGTGAGTATGCTTAAAATAGTCTTACACCCATAGCTAGCAACCACAAGGCATGCAATACAAAGGAATCCCTTAAGGCGGACCATCCCGCTTTTCCGCTTTGTTAATAGCGGGACGAAACACGGGACGCTCATCATCATTCCCGCTCTGTTTGACCCTGACTCACTCGATCGAGACTTTTCGCTTTGCTTTGTTTCGTATAATTGATTGTTCTTCTCTCGTCAACAACATTCCACTAGACCTATCCCGCTTGTACACATGCTCACCACTCGCTGTCAGATACCCTTCGGGCTACTCTTCCTCACGATTGACAACTGCGCGCGCGGAGAATTGATTGTGCGCTTGACCCTGTTCTTCCGAGACATGGGGTTACATACACCCTCTCTCTCTCCCTTACCTCTTCTCACGCTGACCTCCAGCACCTCACTGCTCACCTCACTGCTAGCTCTCTTCTCGGCCGGCGTCTTGCAGATCTCCCATCAACGACTACGCACTCCACTACGCTACCGTCAAATGATCTGCACGGCTCTTTCGGCTCGGCTGTCGACGACTCCCCTTCTTTGATTTTACAGAAATTCCTTTAGCCTGAATTTTTCGGATGCCAATCAGAGTCCGAGCGGAGTGTATGCAACCTGCAGTACTGCAGTGTGTCCTGACCGAGATGCTGGCTGAGTCGCTAAGCTAAGGAACTGAAATTTCTCACTTCCCGCGTAGACAACGTGTGCTTCGAAGGAAGGAAACACAGGTCACCAAAATTGATTTCGTTGGTTCGGACGAGGCGGGCAACCAGAGAATTGAGCAACGATGCGATACGGCAAGGTGATTCCTATCAGTGTACGGCACGAGGTACGAGCCGACGTTGGTGCGAATGCAGGTGCGTTTAGCACGAGGAACCCGAGCCGGTCACCGGTCACTCGACCCGCTCACCGTAAACTCACTACCTCGGACGACCGGTCCAGCAACCCACAAACCCAACATTTACATTTTCACTCACAGACAATATGGGTCCGAGCTCACATCGGGATAAGGACGGACCCCTACCTCCAGACCCGAGTATGATCCCGCTCAAGAAAACACCCTTGCAAGGGCATTCACTCTTCAGCGTCGAATGACCTTTCTGATCATACCTGCTCGTCTATCAAGGGACTTGTCTGGTGCGGGAATGCGTTGTACCAAACAGCTTGTTAACGCTTTACCACAGCACTCGGACAGCCTGTTACTCAGTGCCAAAGGGACACGAGGGCACCAGCAAGACAATGGTCCCATGGAGGGTGAGCCCTGCTATGCAACCCCTATCACATGCCTTTAGCTTATCCGGGGTACGTTGTCCAGTAGAGAACATCACTAAGGGGGCTTCTGTGCCGCTGCTTAGCTCGTATCTCCCGATATTGCTGTCGTACACCGGGAAGTCGGGAAGACCCTTCCTTCTCGACATATCCTTGCTTCACCCTCATCACGTTCATCAACCATTCAAGCGAGTCAAGTTTTGTTATGACTTTCCTCGAGGCACCCCCCCATTCACTAGCAGGACTACACGTCAGATATCTCCTCTCCTCACACCCTCTACACATTGCATATACGGACAATAGGATCCTCACTTCTGGGCCAGGGTTGAACCCGAACTACGGCAGTGGTACGTCCCGGTTCGGAAGGACCTGGTCTTATCGCTCGGTTCCTTTTGTTCCGCCAGTACCGCAAGACGGAACCGATTTGTCGCTGATCGTCTTCCGCAGACACCGTCGACGACGATGGGAGTCTGCTTACAGTGCAGTGCGCGGCCTCCGTATCCTTTTCACCTCACCCTCCTTCGTCATGCCTTCGACACCATCAGCCCGCATAGGGTATACCCTTGGGGGAGGTAGTAGCCCAGGTGCAAGGTCGGTCACCCGCTCTGCCATTGTTCTCTGAAACACGGAAGCGGGACGGATTGTGCCTGTTCAGTCCAGAAGAAGCCCAGCATATCTCAGAATCGAGGGTGACGACGAACGTCCACCGCCATCGGTATCACCGGAAAGGCTGAAGACATCAGCCGTAGATTACGACGAGTACAACCCGTCTTCGAAAATAGAATGGACGGTGGTCAGAAAAAAGTGGGATTGGAGAAACACATAAAGGACTGGCTTGATCTGGTGAGTGGCCTTCTCCCCCTTTCTCTTTTCTCCTTCTCATTATTTTACACTCAAACACTTTCATTCTTCCAACGAGTATATCCCACGACCACTCACTTGTCTGGGTTCATCTCTACCAGGGTCTCTCGTATCCCCTATCCCCGTTAGTCAATCTCCTCATCCAACCAAAAGAGTTGAGTTTTAGCCATCATGCGATTCTTCTCCGTCCTCCCTCTTCTCTCCCTCGTACCCGCCGCTCTCGGTTACACCAACCTTACCTCTCCCCTCGAGGAGAGAACCTTCGGTGGCTCCTCGTTATCCAACAAGGGTTCATACCAAAATTGTGCTCGTGTATCCGGCCAGTGGGGCTGGATCAAGTGGGACTTTGGTTGTATCTGCGAGGACGACGTAGAACAGTACTGCAGAAACAACAACATTCGAGGCGAGATCAAGAACTCTATCTACTCTTACGTGAGCTGTCTTCCACGAATCTGTCTTCCACGAATCTGTCTTCCACGAACCAGAAAAGACTATGACACTTTGCTGACTGACAAGCATGTCTACAGATCTCGTCTCACGGTGTTCGATCATTCTTCCCTCACAACGCCCAGCCCACCTGTGACGGCCGAGGCGGCTACACCTGTGGATCCTTAGGCAAGAAGTCGGACGGAACTTGCGGTACCACCAACTGCGAGTCCTCGCACTGGTCCTCCAACGGTTCATGCTGTCCTCGAGGTCAGACTTACAGTAACGGTAAATGTTGCGGTACGACCGGATGCGGCTCCAAGGGCGGTCAATGTTACCCTGTCTACTCGTGCCCCAGCGGCCAAGAGTTCAAGCAGACTCAATGCTGCCCCTCCTACCAGGACGAGATCAACGGCAAGTGCTCATGCCAATGGGGATACGAGGACAAGAACGGCAAGTGTGTACCCAAGTGCAACGACGACCAGAAGCTTGATGAGCGAACCAACAAGTGTGTATCCAAGTGCGACACCTCGAACGGATGGACTCACCAGAAGTGCAAGAACAACGGTCCCTCCATCTGCTGCCCTCGAGGTCAGACCGCCTACAACACCGTTTGCTGCGCCTCCGGCAAAGAGGAGATTGACAAGTCTGGTATCTGCTGTACTTCGGGCGTCGGTGCCAAGGTTCAAAATGGTCAATGTATCGAGCCTACCGGTAAATCTAAACACCCCAAGCGAATGATCGGCACTCAGATCAACCTCACCCCCTCGGACAAGGTCGTACCGTACGGTCTCGAATCCAACGCCAAGGGTCAGCTCTGCCCCGCCTCCATGGCTGCTTGCCCCATCGACGCCGCTTCGCCCAAGGGAGCTTACGAGTGCCTTGACCCCATGAGCGACATCCAATCTTGCGGCGGCTGCGCTACCCTTGCCACTGGTCGAGACTGTACCGCCATCCCGGGCGCTCGATGGATGGGCTGCAACGCCGGCTCATGCGAGGTGTACAGCTGTAAGAAGGGATGGAAGCTCAACGCTGCTGGAACCGCTTGCGAGAGGAGATGAACAAAAAACAAGACAGCTGGAACAGAGTATGTTCCCAGCAACAATGGACACTTGTCTCGTTCCTTATAATTCATAATTTTTGGGCTCTTCGGTCAATCAGTGCTGCAGCTGGACATTCTTTTGGAGAAGAGCCATATCAGCCATATAGTATAATTTTTTGGGTTACATTGTAGAATCAATCCCCTTTACGCTCCTTACCAATATACATAGACTCACATACACAGCATAGCATACACCATACACCTATTAGCATAGTTTTTGTACTTCCCTAGTTTAGTTATAATGCACAAGACTCTTCTTATCTCACTCAGACTCGGAAATTCAACGTCGCTGGAAACCCGGTTGCAACTGGTTTGACGTGTAGCTAGTGATAGCTAGCTATAGCTAGTAATAGCTAGTAATGTAGGTAATCACGTTATCTCTCACCATGTATAGATAGGGCTTATTACCCTGCATCACGAGTTGATTTTGGCGCGCGCTCTGACACCCCCCCCTCCTTTCGGTTGTCACCGATGAGCTGCACACACGCACACACGATTCCAAGATAAAAATCAACAGTCCTTATGAATAGCTTATCACTCTGACTCGCTCTTCGATCATCGATAGCATTTGGTGCTTTCTCCGCGTCTACCTCTTCAGTCACACCGGCTCCCGAGCGAGCAACACACTGTGTATAGCCATTACGGATCGCTGAAAAGCCTCTACGAGGTACGAACGAAACGCGACGTGTAACGAGCGAGTGATACTCAACTCGACCCCTCTTCACATGGGGCCTTTCACAAAGGCCTTTGACGATATACTTGCCGACTACGAGCGAATTCAGCGCACACTATAGAGTAGTGGCTACCGGATTGGGATCGCAATACGACCGAAACGACATCAGAACCCGGCGCGAGAGCGGCTTAATTCCTCGACCGCGTGCCGAAGAGCTCTCTGTCTTTTCCAAACGCATAAAGCAGCGCGGCCAAGATGAGCTCGATCTCAGGTATCCAGCTGCTGTCGAGCAAGATGGTAGGCGCTGCCTCGAAAGCCACCTGCGATCTAGTATGGGATGGCATAGACTTCACACCGTGCTTCAGAGACAGGTGAGCTCTTCGTCTAGCTACCGCCTGTAATCAGGTGCGCGAAGTATAGCTCATGCATTTGCATTCGATTTTAGGTATTTGAATAATGTATCCCTATTTCTCGTGGGACTCTCAGCCGTCTACCTCACATATCACTATCTCATATCCCCCCATATACCTCACAAGTCGCCATATACTTCAGTAACTGCCGAGTCTCTCATCTCCCCCTCCGCGAAGACAGACTTGGCCAAACTCGAATCAAACGTTATACTAGACAGCCTCGCGCGGAACTTGCTGCCAGCTAAAACGACACAAGATGCTGGACTGGGCAAAGAGCGCCTCGCGGATGGAGAAGCGGAAGATGTGATCAGCGATTTTAAGAGATGGCCCGCTTCTGCGAAGAAGTGGAGACGGATAAAGTTCTGGGTTGGGATGATCGGGGCGTTGATCTGGTTCGAGGTGGAGATTGCTGGAGCTGTCAAGTCAGGCAGTTGGAAAGGTGTCATCTTCCCAGTGCGTATCTCGTCTAAATGTCACACCCTGATCATCGAGTGCCGCCAGTCAGATCGTGGAGATATACTGATTATGTCTATCCTACGTAGGGATGGCTCGTTCTCATCTCCTTGTTCCCCAAATCTCGAATCACCCCTCTCTTGACCATCCACCTATTGCCCACCCTCTTGCTATCCCGATCAAACCTCGTGCAACCTCATCCGTCAAAACTGAGAATCGCATCGGGTATCGTGGAAGTGGTGTACTGGGCTGCCATGATCAGCATGCCATACTCTGAAGGACTGGATAGACTGCTATCAGGCAGCGTGTCAAAGGGTGGTGGTAGTTCTGGGAGCTACGGTCACAATTTACCGATTCATCCAGAGGAGCAGACCTGTAAGTAACGCTTAGTATGTCCCCTTTCATGAACAGTCCGAGGGTGACCGATGTTCAATTGCCGGATGACAGCTCCATTCTCCCGAGCTATCTACACCTTCCTCTTCCCCCTCCTGTTCAAGCACTACTTCACGCCGATCACACTCGAAGATATCCCTGCGATCCGGGAAGACGACGCTACAGCCGCATCGATCGGGGCGTTCCGTGCTTTCCAGGCGAATCGGGACGCAGTCTATTTGAAGAAGCACGGAGAGAAGCGTAAAAGGCACTTGGGGTTAGACCTGCTTCGCTTCTTCGCCCCGGAAGTATTGATCCAGTCCGTGAGTAGCCAACATTCCCTCATCGAAGACATCGTTCTGATCCGATACCTGTGCAAATTTCAGGCTTGGGCTATTGTCTTCGTCATATTCCAATACCTGCCTCCCAATGGACTTCGGCTCTTACTCCAATACGTCAAAGCCCGTGAAAATTCCGAACAACCTGCACACGTCGCGGTGCTCTACGTGGGCATGATGGTCACAGGTCAAGTCATGGGTGTCTTGCTCATGGGTCAATCCCTCTTCCTCGGTCGACGAGTCTGTATCCGCCTTCGTTCCATCATCATCGCCGAAGTGTTCGCCAAGGCTCTCCGTCGACGAGACTTGTCCGGTAATGTCAAGAAGACCAAGGTCGACAAGAACGGGAAAATTGTCGAAGATGCGGATGCTGCTGCGAGCGAGGGCAAGATCGCCAATCTCGTCTCCGTTGACGCCTTCACTATCTCCGAAATCTGCGCGTATATCTACTACCTCGTATCGTGTCCTTTTGCCGTCATCATCAACTCGTTCCTCCTCTATCAGACATTGGGACTCGCTTCTTTCGCCGGTACGGCCGTCTTGATCGCGCTTATGCCCCTGCAAGGCTTGATCGGGCGATTATACACCATCTACCAGAAGAGGTTCATGGCTGCTACCGACGCAAGGCTCGAAAGCGTCACGGAAGTGATCGCTCACATCAAGCTGATCAAGTTCAATGCGTGGGAAGAAAAGTTCTTCGACCGGATGGGCGAGACCCGACGGAAAGAGCTCGGCGTCCTGGCTCTTCGATTCGCCACTACCACACTCTTCCAAGTGTTCGTTTGGGGAACGCCTGTACTCGTCACTGGGGTTGCCTTCGCCGTGCACAGCCTCGTCCTCAAGCAGCCACTTACAGCTGACAGAGCCTTCGCCTCCCTGGTCCTCTTTAACATGCTCAAGGACCCCTTGGCCCTCTTCCAAGATACCCTCACCAGGCTTCTCCAGGCCTACACCTCATCCACTCGTATCCAGGCTTATCTGGATGAGCCTGACACGCTGAAGTATCGTCAACTATCGACTCCTGGTCCAGGAGAGCCTGCTATCGGTTTCAAGAACGCCGTTCTTGGTTACACAAAACCCGAAGATGTCAGTGCAGATGATGCCGAGCCGTTCGTCCTGGGCGAGCTTGACTTAGACTTCCCGGTCGGTGGTCTGAGTATCATTGCTGGCTCGGTCGGATCGGGCAAGTCCACTCTCGTGCTTGGCTTGCTTGGTGAAGCGCTGCTCTTACAAGGCAAGGTATTCATGCCGGACGATCATGCCAACCGGGATGTTTGCCCTATCGATCCTTCGACAGGCCTTGCCGATACGGTCGCCTACTGCTCTCAGACGCCTTGGCTGATCGGCGCCTCGATCAAGGAGAATATTGTGTTCGGATCTGAATGGGATTTCAAGCGATACAATGCTGTCGTAGACGCTTGTGCCTTGAGAAGGGACTTTGAGATCTTTGAGCTGGGAGACGAGACCGAAGTGGGAGAGAAAGGTACCACCTGCTCTGGAGGTCAAAAGGCCCGTATCGCCCTTGCCCGAGCTATTTACTCCCCTGCCAAAACCATCATACTAGATGATGTCCTTTCAGCAGTCGACGCCCAGACCGCCCGACACCTGTACGATAACGTTCTTCAAGGTTCTCTGACGCAAGGCCGAACGGTCATCATGGTCACCCACCAAGTCAACCTTGTTGCACCCGCTGCCAAGCTCGTCGTCATGCTGGAAGATGGGCAAGTAATTGGAGCGGGATCACCCGGCGAACTGGCTTCTTCAGGGATCTTGGATCTTCACGAGAACGATTCCGACAAGGGGAAAGCCGACTCAGCTTCCCAAACTGCTTCCACTTCAACAACCTTGACACCGGAATCGGGCGAAGATCTCATCGAGGCCACACTCGACGCGCCCGAGGATTCTGAGGCACTGGAGGTACAGAAACAGGTCGATGCAGACAAGGCAGCCGAAACTACCGAGGAAGTCAAGCTTGCCAAGCAGCTCGTGGCGGCCGAGACGTCTGGTCAGGGCATGGTTGGTCTGTCGACTTACTGGCTATACTTCAAGTCGATGGGCGGCGTACTGTTCTGGTTCGTCGTCATCTCCGCGTTCTTGGGCTCGCAGATATTGCAAGTTGCCAACAATGCCTGGATCAAGGAATGGGCCAACGCGGACGACGCTGCGAGCTCTTCGACTCCTTCCACCCTTTCGCACATCCTCGAACGACGACAAGCGATCATCAACGAAATTCAAGTGCAGATCTCCCAGAGACGCTCGACTCTGTTCTACCTCAGCGTGTACTGGGCTATTTCGGCTTGTTATCTCCTTGCTGTTGCGGGACGGGTGGGCATCGTGTTCTTCGGCGCCCTCACGGCGAGCCAAGGACTGTATAGCAAGCTTGTCAGGCGAATCTTGGGCGCAAAGATGCGTTTCTTCGACTCCACGCCTTCGTAAGTACAGTCATGTCCTTGTTTCAGCAGTCTAGTTCGAATAAGACGACTCATCGTGTTAGCGTAGTGGCCGAATCATGAACCGATTGAGCAAGGACATGTCGTCCATCGATCAAGAAGCGGGAGAAAGTGAGTCGACCGGTCGACGTAAGCTATGATCAATTCGGATGTGCGGCTGATCGTGCATCTCTCACCTGCATTCGCTTAGTTCTCATGTACTTCGCCAACTCGTGTCTTTCAGCTGCGGCTATCTTGGTGGTCGTCACTGTATCCACTCCAGGTGAGTCTACTCACCCTTCCGATTTGTACTGTTGGCCGACGCTGACTGACACCGGCTATAGCCTTCATGATCGCGCTCATTGCTATCGTCCTTGCTTACTGGTTGTTGGGATCATTGTATGTTACCACAAACCGAGAAATCAAGCGTATCGACGTGAGTTGGATTGTTATCCGTTCAACGCATCTTTGCGTGCTGCTGATCCCGGCTGACCTGACGCCTCGGTGCAGAGCGTTACGCGATCACCCATTTTCATATCCTTCTCCGAGGTACTGGTAGGCATGTCCACCATCCGATCGTACGGTGACAGCGCAAGATTCATGAGAAAGCTATTCCAAGAGGTCGACCAGAACACGTGAGTTCGCTAGGACGCAACGGCTCGCTCCGATGGTATAACAGCTGATGATCGATTTTCAGCCGGTGTTTCTGGTATTTGTGGCAGATCAACCGATTCCTAAACAACTTTTCCAACATCATCGGCGCTTTTGTTACTATCTTTGCCGCTGTCTTCGCTTTGAGGAACCCTAAAATGGATGCTGGTGCTGTCGGTCTTTCCATCACATATGCTCGTGAGTGGACATAATCATCTACACCTGAAGAGAATGTGGGACTGACCGACTGTTTTATAGTATCTTTCACCGAATATGTCCTCTGGGTCGTTAGGCTGTACGCTGCAAGTGAGATGTCGATGAACAGCGTAGAGCGAGTGGGCGAATGTGAGTATTTGATGCAAAATTTGCGATACATGCTGATGGAGCGCTTTGCCATCTGTAGATCTTGATCTCGAGGTTGAGGAAGAAGCCCATACCAAGGGTATCGAGCCTCCCGCTTACTGGCCCACCCGCGATGGCAGCGTTGTCGTGGAGAATCTCACATGTCGGTACGCGCCACAGGTGAGCTATGGCCAAGTGTTCTTTCTGGTGATGAGAGATGGGCTGACCTTTCGGATTAGTTGGACCCCGTCCTGCGTGGCGTGAACTTCACCATCGGACCTCGAGAAAAGATCGGTGTTTGCGGAAGAACAGGAAGCGGAAAGAGCAGTAAGCTAGATTTCTCCCCATCCTTCGGCGAACTCAAGCTTATGTCCTACTTTTCAGCTCTTGCGTTATCGTTCTTTAGATTCTTGCATCAAGAAGCCGGGAAAATCACTATTGATGGACTGGATATCTCGAAAATCAGCTTGAATGCTCTGCGCTCTAGGTTGACGATCCTGCCTCAGGGTGAGTAAGGATATTGGCGCCTGTCCATGAAGTTGCCAAGGAAGAGACGATGGGCTGACTTCAGACATCTCTGCACAGAGGCTCAACTATTCTCTGGCACTGTTCGCGACAATCTCGATCCATTCGACCAGCACGACGATGCCTCCATCTGGGAAGCGTTGGCTCAGTGCGGTCTTGTACCCAAATCTAGGGCGCCCAGTGCGGTCGCGAGTCGAGTGGCATCCCGATCTGACCTACACAGGCTGGGCATGTCACCGTCAAAGACACCTAATGGGAACACCAGGAAAGTCAGCAAGCAAGCCAGTGTGAGGAGCTTGATGAAGAAGGTCACGAACAGGCTGGAAGTCTTGCAAGAACAGGATGGGGAAGATGAGGAGGAGAGGGTCATGATTAGGAGTCTAGATGAGAAGGTCGCGGTAGGCGGAAAGAACTTCAGTTAGTTGTACGACGCATGCTCGACACCAGCGAGCCTGATTTCCAGATTTATTCCGATGTGCTTAGAACCTGCTGACTTTTCATCTGTACCCACCAGGTCAAGGTCAAAGACAGCTGCTTGCCCTTGCTAGAGGTTTGCTCAAGCTCCGTACATCAAGCTTCCTGATCATGGACGAGTCAACTGCCAACTTGGACCACGCGACGGATGCCACAATCCAAAACGTCCTGAGGACTGGACTGGCCGACACTCAGATGATAGTTATCGCACATCGACTAATGACCGTTTGCGGACTTGACAAGTGAGTCTTCAAGTGTATTGCATCAACTTCACTTGTCAACTCGTGATCTTTACTGATACAACGAAACTTGTTCGGGCGTGTGGTAGAATCCTTGTACTGGACCACGGAGAAGTAGTAGAGTTTGGAACACCATACGAGCTTATGCAGAAGGGTGGAGCATTCCGGGATCTGTGTAAGCAGTCTGGAGAAGAAGCGCAACTGTTAGATGTGAGTATTACATGGCGCATCTACTAGCTAGCTGTGGTTAAACTGATCAATAATCACCCCCATTACAGCTTGCCAAGAGCATCCACGAGGCGAAGACCGCTCGATGATGAATGTTGGGGAAACTGGAGCGTATCTATGTCTGCGGAGTCACTGTAGCATGCTCCAAGCGCGTATTTGTTCTGGACAAGCGGAACTCGGACGTCCGTACGGAATAGCACGGCGGAGGATCTTCGAGCATGCATTGGTTATCATGTACAGTAGATGTCTATCGATTTATTGAGAAACGTTGGTCGAGGATTCGAAAGGGTCGTATCTGATCAGAAGCGGAGTGTCGTAGATGACCCATCGCGTGGACGATCAATTCTGCTCCCCGGAGTCAAGAGTCAGAATCTACATCCATGTCACCCTCGGGGAGTTGTACTGCGCTTGCCTCGACTTCTACCTCTAAACCGGGCTGAGGAAGCTCAAACCAGGTCAAAGCACCTCTATAAGTCAACTTCGAACCCTGATTCCCCTCACTCCCGCTGTCGGCTTTCGGTGGATCGTCGAGCGCCAAAGCGTACGTCCGATCCTCCGCTCTGTGGCCATCGGTGGGCATCAGTACTGTCAGCCCATCCATATAGGTGAAGCTGGTATCTCCAGATGTAGTCGACGGGTGGAGGAGAGGTTGGCAATCGCTGTGACCGGACAAAGAACCCATTCCAGATATTCCGAGCCCGATCTGCTGGCGATGAGCGTTAGTCCCGCGGGTTTCAGCGGTCATTCTCGGTTCATCGGAGGGGTGGATGACACCCAGGTCGATACTGCTTCCTTCACCTCGCGTGGCCGATTGCCACAACACGGAAAACTCCTGAGCTCGTGTGGACAGGCGATATCCGGCTCCGTCGCCATTGCCGGTGGCAGCGTTAGTGGCAGTTGCAACGGGAGTGGGATTGGCATTATCAGTGCTTGTTACCGATGCCGGCACGAAGATCTCCGTGTCCGCCAGATCGTCCCGGAATCGGTCTCCTGTGAAGACTGTGTATTGCCGACCTTGACCTGTCTCCCTCCTGAGGAGAGTGATGTGCGACTCAGTAATAGGGTTATCTACACTCTCGGTATAGTCTAGCCGATCAATCGTGACAATTGTTGGTGATGTCCTGGTCGCGCCATAAGTTGATCCGTCCGTTGAGGGATGGGGATTGGCAGCTGTGAATGCGGGCCTCGTTCCCACCTCGACTTCGGAAACAACAAGTGAAGCATCGGATAGGATTCGGTACACTGCACCTTTCTTGGTGACAGGGACAAATGTCGCTGTTGTGGACTGCTCAACGTTCATCGTCTAGGGTGGGGGTTTTACCACTATGGATCGTGCGCTGTTGCAAGGCCAGGAGGGGGGGGGGGCGGGTGTGGTTCGTGTTACTGTACGTACTGTGCAGTCTTGTACTACAGTATGTTACCAGCACAGGTTGCGAGGATGTTCGTGGTGTTGGTGTTATATGACCAAAAAAAAATCAGTTGTGAAGAGGTGGAGCGTTGGAAGCGTACTGTGATATACTCGTAGGAAGCAATATGGCTGGACTCGGATCGTATGTACAGCAGTGGTCTTGTCTCGGCGTAGGAGTTAAGGTGAATGAGTCGAGGAGAAGATGCCTGTGTGCAAGCGTTCGGTACAGTACTCTACTCGTACTGATCAGCAAAAAGGACGTGCGTAGCCACTCACTCACATCTTCTCCTTTCATCGAAATGTAGACAAGAAGCAACAAGTCTGGCTTTTGTATCAGGATATGTCATGCAGCAGGGCTGATGTATACTACTCCTACTGAGCACTGTAGAACATAGTCAACACATCTGCATCCTGTACATTCGTCAAAGGACCAGCGCACTGAGCGAGCTGATCCTCTGACATATTCATTTCCTCAGGAGAGGACAGCATGTTACCGTAACCAGTGGTGTGGCCAAATGTTACCGTATGACACCCATATGCGTGCAATCTACAGCATATAAGACGAAAACCGCAATACGAAACACGTACATGTGCGCTGGGGCGGTTGGCGAAAGGACCTCACCGTTGTGAGAAATTGGCATTTCACGGGAATGGGCGCGGGCGCGGACGACCGCAGGCGAAAAGAGGACTTTGTCTTCCTGTCGAGAAATGGACCAAGCCCCGCTTAGGACCTGCGATTGTAGTGGGGCTAGGCTCGATGGACTCAGACCAGCTGAAAGCACCGCGGTAGATGGATGGGGGATTGTTGTCACCTTCGCGAGATTCAGGTGGAATCCAGGAATCGTGCAGATAAAAGCAGGAGATCCGATCTTGCTCCCGATGACCCTCTTCGGGAAGTAGCATAGTCGCGTTGGTCAGATGAACGTAAGATCCAGCTTCGATAGGAGACTGTGAGAGAGAGGCAAGGGAATGGGCGTTCTGCGCCCGAGACTCCTGTTGTTGGCTCGGAGTCATACCCTGTAGCTTGAAGGTGTGATTGTCCTCGTTCGGCTGAACTGACTGCCACACGATTGACGACGGATCACCGTTCGTCGGATCCGCCGTGCTATGCGGCACGAACAGAATAACCGGATCGGCAGTATCCCGACAAAGACTCCCTGTCACGGGGGTGTACAATCTGCCTCCTTCCGTCTCCTGCTTGAGGAGGCTCAGCTCCGCCAGCTCCTTCGAATTCAGTTGCATCCTCGTATTATGAGTGATGTCGTCGATCGTGAGAGTGATGGTAGGCAAGGCATCGGATCCCTGAGACTGCGCTCGGGAGACACGAACGGTGCCATCGCTTATTGTCCTGCCGGCCGTAAACTCCCTGTCGACCGCTGTGAAGCATGTGGGAAGCGAAGAGCTGGTACGAGCATCAGGGCTAGACACGGAAATTAGAGGTCTTCGTTTAGGAATATGGAAAGTCATGGTTATGGAACTCAAGGTTGGTGTATGCGCTGTGTGGCCGTAGAGTGCGAATAATAATCCGAATGACTGAGATTGATAACAGCAGATTGTACTTGCACTGGCTGCGATCACATACTGCAAGCCTTGAGACCAGAATATATACACTGGCGAAAACCGACCATCACCCCGGCTGCGGTTTTCTCTCGTGATGACATTCATACCTTTTTGAGTTCGTCTTTCCTTTTTGCCCCTCATCGCTTCACCTTCGTGTACTGTACCTCTTTTCATCACCTTTCAGTGGGGCTGCACCCGTAGTACGACCTTGGCTTTCAATGGATACATCGTCTAGCCAAAAGAGAACCGTCACGTACTTATTTCCCAGCCTTCTGCCCGGAGTGGCGCCCAGACCAGTGCGATATTCATTTCTACATTGCTCGATGGGAGTGAGCGAAGTCAAGAATTAGAAACACTATACAGCACGCTGGGACCTTCGCGGTCGTTGCGAAGAAGTTTCATAGTTTACGCGGAAAGACTCGAGTACACCCGTGGCAAGGGTTACTGCAGTCTGAACATGTTGTCTGATTTGTGAAGGGCCTGACTGGCTAATTGGCAGAAAGAAGTGCGAGCTGCTATACCAATGACAGGAGACGCGCTAGGCAACGGTACAACTGAACACTACTATAAAGCTTTTCCCCGATATCAAGCTACTGTACAGTACTAGGCGCCGTACGCATCCGTGACACTCCCAAGTCATCTTGCCCGTCGTCTATGATCATGGCCATCTCTTCGCAAGAAAGGCCGGATCGACCTATTTTGACACTGACCGGCGCCGGCTGTAGTTGTCCATACAGCTCTATGGTCAACTCTGCCCCCATCCTCCTCCTCTTCCTCCTCGTCATCCGTGCCCATCATTTCCTCTTCGGAGTCATTCACCCCCCCGAGGCTCAGTGTCGTCTCTCTCAAACCAGCTGATCGGACCCTCGTACAGCATGCCCGCTGCCTCAGACTCGGGCTCGCCTATTGTCCATGTCTGTTGAGCTCGTCGGCCTCATGGTCGCACGGTATGGGTAACAACATGGTTGCTGGGCGTCGACTTGCATACAAGTATAGCGTGGGTGCCGAGACTGATGCCGACGGCAATGGCCCTGACGATGAGGAAGCAACCGCTTCAGAACCTGACTTTGGATACGAGGTGCAGAGTGTCCCTTTGGTTGTTGGGGCTGGAATGAAGGCAGCTGGTGGCGCCGTAACCGAACCCCCCTGAGCTGCAATGGCAGATACTTGGGGGTTGTCGATCACATCTAAACCCTGCATTGTAGCCAGATCCGACGGCCCAGTAGGTCGAAGGTTCACCCCTTCACTGGTGACCTGAGCAAATTGCCAGCCTTTTCCCGAGGTCAAACCCGCGATACCGCCACTATCACCTGCTTGGCCCCTTCCGCTTCCGCGTCTCCTTCCAGTCCTGGTTACAGTTCCGCTCGCCTCTCCATAATCACCCTCGTTGCAATAAGGTACGAAAAGGCTCGCTCCGACCTCTTGCTCGGGATTGGTATACAGCGTGCCGGGGAAACACACATATCGTGGACTAAATAAGTTCTCGGTGAGCTCATTGAGCGCCATGTTAGTACACTTCGCCGGGCTACTACCCTCACCAGTCGCGACGCCGCTCTCGCTCACGCTCACGCTCGCACCCACACCCGCACCTGAGCTTTCGAGGGGATGACGTGTACGTAAACGTGTATCACAGGTGCTGTTTGAATGGTGGAACTGATTGATAATGATCACTCGCAGTGGTTCCCGCCCTCTATCTGAATCTGAAAAAGATGATTCGATCTGCCCGATTTGACTGGTATGTAGCGTCACATTGTTGAGAGAGTAAGGGGTCGCCCGAGTCGAAGCTACGGGAACAAAAACACCTCGTTCGATGGACATACTCAACGACAATATTCACTGGGCGATAAGGATTGTTGAGCGCTCCGGGACTACGCGAACAGGTGTACTGTATTGTATGCCGAGCCGCCTGCTTGGAGCAAGATGACCTCAGTGGCGGGTGATTTATTACAGTACGTGCGCGGTAGCTTCAATGCGCTTGAAGAACGAACCCCTCATGGAAGAGGAGGGTATGGAGAGACGTCCTATAGCAACGACGATTCCCCACCTTCCTCACAGTGACAAGAAGCGAGAGAGAACCCACCTACCTTTGTGTCCCAATCAACCGAGAACGCCAACGACGGACTTCAGCGCACTAAAAAGCCGACCACTTTCCTGTACTAGTACAGTACCGGGCCGAGACCCTGCATCTCCAATGTTGACGGATTTCTTGCGTTCGTTACCTACCTCCTTTCACTGCACCGCTACTGGCTTGCATGTTGACATATTTGCTTCGAGTACAGTGTGCAGGATCTGGGGTTCGACCGAGCTTGCCTTTAGAGTTCAGTGCGAGTTCAGGCATGCAGGACCCGACCCGATTCGGTGTTGCTACAGTCACTGCACGCAGGTGATGTCTAATGTTTGATGTTTGATGCATGCTGTGTGCAAGCGAAATGCGATACTGTATTATACAAGTCGGCCCTTCGCGATGTTGCCGAGCTGCTTGACTGACGGCGCAGTACTATCGCTTCATGCCTTCCCCTGTTCCATTCGTCTATATGATTCGGTTCCTGACGAGAGTCGATATGCGACGGTGTTATAGTACTCCTTGACTATAATCGCGAGAACGCGACATGGAGACCAATGCATCAGCATCAGCATCATTTCCACATTTATTTTTACCTGTACTTTGTCAGAGGATCGGCCGAAGCCATGAGTTTTGTCCATGATGCAGAATCAAGCGCAAAACTCACCTGTAATACTGGAAAGTGTCATACAGCCTCGTGTAATTGCTGCCCGTCGAGCTGACAATCAGCCGATCGAGATACGCGTCAACCGCCTGAGTCGTGAGACCAAGTTGGAAACGCTCTCGGAAATGGGTCGAAGTTTGCTCGCCGAAAAGTATGAAGCAGTCGAGCTTGGAATCTGTGGGGACCAGAAACAGTATCAGCATCCTACGCACGACTGGGACGAGCTGAGCGGAGGACGTACTCTTCTGCATCAACTCAACAATAGCTGATTAAGCGAGAAATGATACGTCAGCGTTGTTCGAAAATCTGCCATCTGTGAGCGACTTACTGATTAGACTGTCTGAATGCTTTCGAGCAGCCTCGAAACCCTCCTTAAAGAGCTTCTTGAAGTACGCGTAGCCTGGGCTGTCCAGTCCGCCGAGGATATCGACGTATTCCTGCGAATGAATAATGGCAAGCAGTCAGCTCATGCCTCTATCTGCTGAGTCGGGGACGGCAGCTCACCAAAGGCATCTTGAACGGCGCAGCTTCGAAGCCCATATTTCCAGGCGAGTTGCTCAGCATGAACCCGAAATCGATATGGATCAAATGCCCATCTTGATCCACCAGAATATTACCGTTGTGTCGATCCTTGATTTGTAGAAGGTAGGTCACGATGGAGTAGCCAGCCAACGAGCGAATAAAGTTGCGTTGGGCACGAGCATATCGTCCTGAGTCGGGCTTCCCATATGTCTGGAGTTGGGAAAAGGGGGGGGGGGGGGAATACAAGCTTGATCAGTAGATTTCACATGATGAACCTCAGCGGCATCCTCACTCACGTTGATGTAGTGGTCTTTCAAGGACACGTGGCCGATGGGACCTCCCTCAGCGAGCCTCTTGGCATATTCTCCCTTCTTGATGGAGTGCACCGACACCGCATCCGTGATGGTCTCTACCAAGCCGGAGTTCTCGCCGGTGATGAGGATGCGGAAGCTATCATCGCCATGAGCTTAACTCTACATCCGCTTCCTCGATGACATCAGATTCAAAAAACAAGTTGACTTACAACCTGACCCAGCAATCGCACTTCTCCTCCTTCCAAATTCGGCTGAACCGCTCGATGAGCTGAGTGGCGAGTTGCTCCTGGCGCAGATCTGCCCCAGTCTTCACGATGACCGATATCACATCCCAATTGGCCAGATGACCCCAAGGTGAAGCGGCTCGTATTCGGCTCTTCTTGGCGTTCCAAGACTCCCGGAACACAGCGGCTGTGCAGTCAAAAATTCAGTATCAACCGGATCGAGACTCAAAATTGTGGACTTGGACATACCGGACGGGTCCGCTTTGTTCAACTCCCGCCGGACAATTCCCTCATCTTCGGCAGTTTGATCGTTACTGTCCCCGTTTTGTACCTCCACACCTTCGGGTCGATCCGTCATCCTCTCCACTCGCTCCTCTTCCAGTGCCATCATCTCCTCCATGATCCTCTCCCTGATCGCAGCCGCTTGAGCCGCTGCCAACTTCAGCTTGCCTCCAGCTGCCGAGGAGGACGGCTGACCAGCTTCTCCACGCGTCATATCGCCTGGTGAGGGTTGCGAGGGGCTTTGACCGGCTGAAGATTTCGATCCTCCTGTTATCCAACCGGTACCGGGTATCCAGGATGATGAAGAAGATGTGTTCTCTTTCTCAGGTACCATCGGCACGAGCGAGGCGTTCAATTGAGCCAACATGACAGCTGCAGTTCTCATTCTTTCTGAATAGTCCTCCAACGAGATCGCTCTTTTAGGCGGATTGTCAATTTTGGGTGGTTGCTGTATACCCGGGCTCGATGGACCCGATTTCAGCGCGGACGAGAGGTCGGTATTGTCTGTCTCGACTGGCGTTGCCACGAGGCCGTTGTTGACGGACAACAGATCCGGCGTTCGAGGTATACTCGGTGAGCCAAGCGTCGCACCCAACGAAGAGCGTCGAGATGGATACTCTGATGCACGGTCCCAAGCGACCATATCCAGTTGCTTGTTCTTTGGTGCAGATGGCAGAGGCACGGAATCTGACAAGTCGGGCAAGACATCGTGTACCGACAGCTTGGCGCCATACAATTGTTCGACGAGATCCATCTCTTCAACTTCGTCGGGCATGATATCCTTTCTGGCTGATACGGGTACCTGTTTATGTTCAGACTCCTTCGGTCGCGTCTCTGGTTCCGCGGGTACAGATGCCGGCATGAGAGAGCCGAATCCGTCCTGTCCGAACGAAACATCAGGCGTAGCTGGGAGAAAGCTGGGGGCGACATTATGATCCTTCTTCCTTCGCTTCAGGTCCTCTTGAACGACAATTTTCTTCAAGAGTTCTCGGTTCTCCCTCCGCGTGGGGTCAAAGTCGAGGTCGCCCTCGAGTATCTCAACGTGGATCAAGTAAGGAGCTCGCTCCGCCGAGTTGAGAACCACTGAATCGCCTGGCGAGATTCGAACCACTCGAGCATGTGCTCGGCTGCGTGCTTTATCGCCGTTTGGCCTGGATTTTAGAGGGTTGCCAGCTGATGTCTCGCCGCCTTGCTCGTGTCCATGGTCGGCAGCGCACCAAAGAGGCATGCATACCTGTAAGATCGATCAGCGCTACATTAGTTGAAGAGCATGCCGGACTGGACTCACCTCTGCCGGAAGATTATGATTCAATCCCGTCAGCTCCGCTCGCAAAGCGCTGACTCTGGCAGGCTTTGGAATGACCAGCAGCCGATTACAGATATCCTCTAGTAATAGCAGAAACCTGACTTCCGACCGGCAGTAATGGCTCCTCAGCAACTGCCTCTGCGCATCAATGCTGTACGTAGCCAGGATAGCTTCTGCAGACGGCGGTCGATCGAAAGGATGTAATCGGTTCGAACTGGCAGAACGCGATACGGGCAGTTCTGGAACTGAGTAGAAGGGTTGATGCATCGACTTGGGCGGTGTGTGAGTATTGTTCCGGCTTGGTCCAGAGGCAGGGTATGCAGGCGGGAGTTGACCGAATGGATCTGATCCTTTTCTGTGTCTCCCAGTGGGCGGGGTTTCTGGATTGGGCGAAGGAGAGCGAGGGGGCGAGTAGAGTGATGGCGCTGTCTGAGCAGGGTGTGGAAGGCGACTTGTCGATTGGGCGTGTTGTTGCTGCTGTTGATCTGTAGGCGGCTGGGGCGATCTACTTCTGGTCCTATGTGGAACAGGTGATTCGTTGATCTCCTCATCAGAGCCATCATGTTGCTCCTCCGCTGAAGATTTCCCACTTCTCCACCTATTAGGCGTTCCAGTCGACAGGTCGGCCCCACCTCCCGTATCGGCTTCAACCATTGCCCTCCCGCTCTCATCTTCCATCGGCCTCCTTCCTTGCGTTATCGCCCAATCACCAGCTTGTTCCACCAGCCCCTTCATCCCGGGCGCAGAAGCGAGCATCACTCCCATGCCCACCAAAGCCGGCAAGACATGAGGGTTTACTCTTGTGGGAGGGGCTAATCCATTGCCTGATCCTGATCCTGATCCCAATCCTAATCCTGATCGCGTTTGTAAAGCAGAGCCCGGTCGGGAGGAAGAAGGAGATAGGGAGGGCGAGTGGGGAATGGATCTGTAGGGCGAGCGTGAGGGTTCAGGCGGGTCACCAAAGATGATTTCATGACATTTATGTAGGACCCTCTGGCAGATCATGAATGGGCGAGGGTTGACTTGGCGGGATGGCGTGAGATCTCGCAGCGCAGCTTGCATGAACCAAAAGGTCTGACAGGGGACGATGTCTAAATGAGCTGCTATTATCAAAGAAATCATAGGAGATGCGGTAGGGCTTACGAGCATTGCAGAGTGAGTGCTCTCCTCAGCTCGAGAGAGGATGAATGATTCCAAGGCGTTAGACTGCGTGGGGTATGTCAAGAGCAGATGACTAAATCAACAGCAGAGGGAAGCTGTCAGCTGAATCCAATTTCTAGCGGGTACATAGTAATATGATGATACCGTACAACATAGCTTCGAGCACACCAAGAAGAAGTATGTAAAAGACTCACCATATTTGAGGCCAATAGAATTCGACCTCCTCTGGAGGCATCTTCTTCATCCTCCAGCATAGGTAATGCGATATCCCGATGTTATCTGGGTAGGTCTTGAGGTACGATATGGCCAGTGACACCGAGAAGTACGGCGATAAGAATAGTCGAAGGCTGCGGAGGGGTGATTTAGGATTATCAGCCTATCAATCTAGACAGCGGAGACGTCTCATGGTTCGCCATGTCTCGAACGGTAATTGTAGGCCATGGCACAAGCTTCATCAAGACTTACAGAAGAGCGTGCGACATCTTGCCTGTTGTGCTGGGCAGCAGACCGCATCAAAGTCGCCACGACCTGACGGGTATGAAGAAGAGGCTTATGTCTGTTCTGGTGCGAAGTGCCCTAGGGAGCTGAGGCGATCAGGCCGGGCTAAAGCTAGGCTGATATTACAGTTCAACGTAGTGGAGGGTTCTGTCCGCGTTGCTGCTCCAGTGTCCAGCCAAAAAGTCGTGACCGGGTATGGTGAGTTTCCAAGATTGGGAGGATAGACTTCGTGCGTTCGCGCTTCTGGAGTGCTATGCAATGATTGAGGAATGAAAGTATAAATGTATATCGCAAGATGAGCGAGAAGGGCAGAATGTTGCGACATTAACATGGATAGTTAGGTGATATAGGTAGAGAGTGGTTGTCTCGGTCATTTGCTTGACGCGTGGAATCTCAGGTCGAGGATTAGCCTGGCGTGCTTATTTGCGCTTATTGGTCAAGTAACAAAGCAGGACGCGTATTGGGTGGAGGGCATCTCTGTCAACGGATTTAGCATAAACCCTCCCGGAAGATGCATAAAAACGGACAAGGTCAACAATACATATGAGCGGTATAGCCAGAGGCAGCGGTACCAGCTGCGCATGTCTGCCGTTGTAGAAGCAAGCATGCATAGACTGGGAGCACCATCCAGTTTCATCGTGTAGCACGACCTAGCGGTCCTAAATCTCCATCATCACCGCTATGACTTCCACCAGAATCAGAAAGATCGTCGTCGTCCCCTATCCCGAACGGCTCCCCTGTCTGCCCTCTCGTACCAGGATCGACCGCAGTCTCGTCCTCGCCTTCGCTATCGCTGGACTCAATGCCTATTTGTCCCTGACGAGCTTTCATCGACCTTCTCCCGCCAACTAACCCTCCCGTTCCAGCTCTGCCCGCTGCCGGGCCAGCTGGTGCGCGGTTCGAGCTACTGCTAATGATACCACCAAGCCCAGATTTTGACAGTCCCGTGGACGGTAATGAGGTACTGACCAGATCCGACGTTGTTGTTGATGTGGATGAGGTAGAGTAGATGGTAGATAGAGGTGGTCTTGGCAGCTTGTTCAGGTCTGGTAGATCTTCCAGTGCGTGAGACGGGAGCGAGTCGCTCGAAGCGTTATCGTGTGTAAAGGTGTGCGTCGGGGGCTGCGAAGATGGTACGGTAAGGTAATACCAAATGTCAATATATCGTACGCCAGTATGTCCTGGGTGACATCTGAAGAAGGAAGAGCTACAGCTACACTTACGCCGTCCTCGGACAATCTGATACCCGCTGGCTGACCAGCAGCGAAGCTATTAAATAATCCGCGGAAGATCAGTAAACATTCACATACTTCTCTTGCTCCTGTTCGTCTGAAGCAGCAGCATGGCTCTGAGCTGCGCCTCAGCCTCGAACGGAAGTATGGACAACTACCACACACCTAAGCGGGATCCCACTTTCACCTCTCCTCCTGGATCGACGATACCACACGAATCCTCCACAAGCCAAGATGACGAGAAGGAGAGGCCCGAAATATGAGAACGAAAAGGGGGACGGTGGTTCGTCAGAAGCATCGTCTCGTCTGCTCGGGGGCGATAACGTTGAGAGACGGATGAGCATGTTGCCCGTTGAAATGTAGTCCTTAATAAGATGTCGGGGTTTCGGAATGTCACCTCTCGAAACGTTCTTGAATGCTTGAGATATATTGACTCGAACCAGTTGTCGGGAAATCAAAAAGTGGTCTGGCCTAAGGCTTCCCAGTCGTTGAGGAGCGGCGTTTGAGACCTGCTTGAATTGAATGGACCGTGTCACGACGAGACGAGTGATGCTTGGCGGGTTAGTTAGTTGATGAGCTGATGAAAGGTATAGCTTAACCAATGCGTTATCCTCTGTCGCGTCTCCCTCAGTCATACGTGGCAACATCAGGGGGCAAATCCACAAATGCTCAGAGCTGAGGTCACCGCCGGTCTGTCCACTCGACATCGTGATGCATACGAACCTGAAGAATTATAAAGACTTCAAGCTGGACTTGCGCGCTCTGGCTGAGAGATACTTCGATGTCCTCATGACTGTGCCACCGTACGCAACGAGCGACTTCGCGTGCTCCCTACTGGCTACTATCTTCCACACTCATGCCGACTCAGATTTCAAGCTTGTGTCAGGACTCGAATATTGAAAATAAAGGGAATAGACTACTCGGCTATCCTCGGCTCGCCTGGAGTAATGTACCCAAATCCAAATCCAGCATCGCAATTGCTTGCTAGAGCAAGGAAGGTCGAGTTTCGGAATTCGCCGCTTGTGGACGATCAGCCGAGATCACGATGGCGATGACGAGCGAGCGACAGGTTGTTGCATCCAGATGTTCGTCAATACACAACAAGCAACAAGAACCACACGAATATCCTCCAGTCACTGAGGAGCATCATTGGCGTCGATAGACAAAGTGTAATCCTCCACACACAGCGAACCCAAAGCTCTGATAGTTGATAGAATAAGACGGGATCAGGGGTTGCCTACCAAGATTCCTTTGATCGCGATTTCGACAACAACGACGGGTAGACTAGCCCAGCTCAGCACAGCAATAGCATCAGACACGCCACCACGACTTCTCTCAGAATTCACTCCTCACTCGACCACCCATCATCCATCATCAACCAATGCCCCAGGTGCATCTTTACAAACCGAAGTGAGCACCTAACGCATCGGCAAGGTAGCTGTCGTGTGAGCTAGCTGACTCAGCTTATCGCAGTCTCTGCCATTCACATGCATCACTAATTACCGCCGTATACAAGTACGACCCGCACCATGGGCTCCACGACCTCCCGGCAAGCATCAACACCGTCTTCGTCTTCATCCTCCTCACGACCAACTGCCCTTCCACCGTCATCTAATCGAAGACCATCCAATACCCTCGCACGACTCAACTCTTTACGTCGGCTCTCCACTCTAGGTCGTCGCGACTCATCTACAAGCAATGGTGGGATAATCAACAGTAGTGGTAACGGTAATGGTAACGGTAATACAATGATGAGCTCAAAGAGAGGTAGACAGGGAAGTTCGACTTCCAATTCGCCGTTGGCGCAGGGTGAGGAGAAGAAGAACAAGAAAAGGCATAGGGGAATCAGTCCTGCTGCTTTGGCTGAAGTGTCACCTTTAAATCGTGTCACCGAGTCGCCTTCCTCCGCGCCATTGGCATCCCCACTAATAGACACTGGATCAGCACCGGCGAAAGTCGCTTCCCAAGCTATCCTCGACTCTCCACTTATAGCATCTCGAGCACCTTCGCCACCTACCATTATTGAATCAGCCCATGAAGATATGGAAACCGACCACCCTCCTCCTCGATCCACAACGCCTTATCCTCAGCCTTCTACAGCAGTACCTACTCTATCCCTGTCTCCTCCTTCGCCCATACATCACGAAATCGCTACATCTATAGCATCGTCTATACCCCTCCCCGTCACTCCCACACCGCGGAGTGAATCTTCAGATCCGCTCGAAGCAGAGAGAAGACAGTCGATATCCGCCATCCGAGACGCCCTCGGTTCGGATTGGCCCAATGACGCATCTTCTTCCTCCAGTCACGATGAATCGTTGGAAAGACTACTCAACAGGTTCAGGCGATCATCGTCGTATCCTGATCTGTCGGAACAAGCTGAAACGCCTTCGCAACAACCGACAATGCCAGATCGGCTCACAGCTCTTTTGGGCTTTTCTACCCCAGTGGAGCACGAACACGACCGTCCTTCACCTTCCTCTTCCTCCCCTTCAAATGCACGTGCAAGTGCGAGTGATCCTTCCTCCTCCCTGACACCTCTGCCTGGGGATGAAGAAGGAGATAACGACGAAAATATCGAAGATCTCGAGAGGCGCATCGAAGAGGTCAGAGAAGAATTAGCTCAGGCTCGGAGGAATGTGCGAGTTGCACAAGAGAGAGTGGACGCTGCACAGGAGAGATTGGACGCTGAGCGAGCTGGTAGAAGGCAGCAGGGTGCTGTGCTCGTAATTCAAGGATTAGCCCAGACACATACCGCCCCTGATGAGGAGGAAACTGCAACATCGACTCAGTCTCAAGGCAGTGGTGGCTTAGCAGGGAGGATGGGTGGCGGATTTTTACGGCCAGGTATCAGGGCCAGGCGCAGCTCAGAAGGAAGCACCAGTACGAGAAGACGCATGAGAGAGGAGGAAGAAAGGCGGACAAGTTCCTTGGAGACGCAGGCGAGAATGATCGGGGGGCTTCTAACGTGAGTGCACGGTTTTTCATGAGTGACAAAGCGCTCTTTCTGCTTCCCTTCCATTGTCAGTCGATCGGACAAGCTGACTGACATAACCGGTTCACACAGCGTTGCTGCCGCTGCCACGGCAACCACTCTTCTGGCTCCCGACTCTACGCCTCAACCCAGTTTCCCCGAGCGATCTACAGCCGCATCGGCTCTCGAAAGCCTCGTCAACCGACTCAGGCCATCCAGGCCGAATCGATCTCAATCCGTCGAAGCGGCTCTCAGTAGCTATCTACGGACCGTGCTGAACGGCCCGGACAATCAAGCAGATCAGACATCCAACGTTGAGTCCATTCCTGCTGAAGCTGCCAACGCACATATCTCAGATGGGTTCCAGCGATTCCTCGAAGGGTTGCAAGGCGACCTCGTCACGGCCGTCAGGGACTTTGCCGGACCTTTACCTGTGTCTCCTGCAAGAGAAGAAGAAGAGGAAGTCGGGGAGACAGAAAGCTTTGTCACCGCAACAGAGGGTGTACTCACGCCCTTACCGTCAACCCCCATCTTGGGGGGCCAAGCTGCATACCCTCAGCCCGGGCAATCCTCAGCAGAATCTGCAGCAGGCTCGTCCACGCCGCAGACTAGTTCAGCGGTCTCAGCCGTCCCTTCACTCCATCGACAGCTTGGGCAAAATCTTTCAACAAGCTCCGGACGTAATGCAGGTCGACCTGTACCGGAAGTCACGGGCGGTGACAACGGCACTCCTAGACGGCTGAATTTCTTCCGCGCTCACATGTTCCCTTCGAATCCTCCAGAAACCGGGACGGAAGGAGAAGTGGAAGCTCCGGACGCAATGGTACCCTGTATCTTCATTGGAGTGAGGTCGATCAGACATGACCCCTCAATGACTACAGAGGATCTGGTTCAACATCCATCTTTCCCCTTCGTCGACGGCCAAGTCCCTTCGAATGAGCCACCACCTTCGCGCACATCACCTCTACCCTCAGCAGATACCACGTCTCCTGCGCCGATGGAGACTGAGAACGACGATCCCTTGAACCCTTCCACTCCATTCGCTATGCCTTCGATTATTCCTTCAGCCCCTGCTCCTTCAACCCTCGATTCCACCACCGCCTCTGCCACAGCTGCCCCTGAACGTAGGTCGCTCCGAGAGCGGTTCCTCGATCGATTGAATCCGCAGCGAAATGCTTCTCGTCCGACGGGGCCTCTGAACACGTATTTGGTATACGTGATTGGTGGCAATTACCCTCGGAACCACCCTGTCTTGTCTATTCCGAGCTTGATCACGGGCGGACCATTGACCGATGAAGAATTGGCGCTGGTCAGCGAGCTGATGGGCCAAGCAAAACCGCCTACTGTGCAAAAGGAAGATATAGAACGCAGTGGGCTCAAGGTCGTGAAGGGTGGTGAGATGGAGGCGGAGAACGAGAAGGGGAGTCTGTTGGATGTCTGTGCGGACAAATGTTTGGTGAGCTGGCGCACAGTTTCTATCCAAGCTCACATGTGTGCGGTGACGCGTTGTCACAATGGCTACTCACAAATACGGATGCTGATGAGGTACATATTTGTCACTTAGATCTGCCTGAGCGAGTATGAGCCTGAAGAAGATTGCAGGATCCTGAACTGTCGTCATGGGTACCATCAAGAATGCGTCGATCACTGGCTCAGCACAGGTCGGAACTCGTGCCCCGCATGCCGCTCAGAGGGTGAGTTCTGTAAAGATTAGGCATCAGGTCCATCCTACAATTCGCCCTTATTACAGATCTGCGTAGCGTATGACGCTTCATCCCGTTTGTACACGCGTCGTTGGGGAAAAACCTAATATCTGACTGCCTTCTACCTGTTCCGCTGTGCAAAACTTCTGCCCGTCAGCTGTCGACACGAGCAAGATTTCCTCAGCGGCCGCGACGGCGACGGCGACGACAGCGACGACAACGACGATCCACAATGACGAGTAAGCTTGAGAACGCTTCCGGACAGGTCAGAGTCAGCCTCGTCCGTATCGAGCCGCCTTAATACACCGAGCGGAACAGGGGGAGCAGCCACATGGTTGTAATGCCATGAAGAGCGGTCTCCAGTAGTACAAGTCGATGTGGGGTCACTTGATATATCAACATGGTTGAGGACGGTGATGGTATATTATACGAAAACAGCAAGGTCACTCGAGGCTCATTTGTACAGTATCGTAGTTTTGGTTGTTATATATATAATGAGATGAGATTGTGTACTGCAGTGTACATCTTCGCGTAGAGCTTCTTCTCGTATCATACATCCCACCACATGAACTGTATATACTGTACAAACACGTACCATTCGGAACAGGCGACATGTTGTTGCAGTTGCAGATGCACGAAGCGGTCTCGGCCTTTCCTTTACTTGTCCTTTTGACCGACCGAAAACGATCAATGAACCTTTCGATCATTCAATCTCCCTCTCCTGTCGGTCTTGTTTCGAACAAACGACACCCTCACTGCAGTTCTCCGACGGTCGTAGGGGAGGGTGGGGTTGCGTGAGCGTTTTATTACTAATATTGCATTGCATCGCTGTAGTGGTTGGTTTCCGTCTCCGCTGTTGTGCCGGGCGTCATTCACCCCTCATATGTCGTCCTCGCGCTACGCGCTACAAGCGCCGCTCTGCCTACCTCACTTCACTCCCTGTGCTATGTTCGTGCATGTTTATGTCAAGCCAGCGCATGCCATGCATGCTGATGTAAGGGTATGAAATTGAATTGACTACTGCTATTGCGGTCATTTGAATACGATTCTGCTGGAGAATCTGATCTGCCATCATCGACTGTACGACTATACGACTGCACGCTCTTCGAGTCGTACGACCAGATTTGAAATGAGATTGATAGAGTTGAGGGTTGAGGTGGACGAGATTCGCGATCCCACCTATGAGGGCTGGTTGGATACCTCATTGGTGTACTTTGAGGTGTCGACTCCGTGGCTGTTGTGGTTGGCGACGTTGAACCTGGACAGAATTGAATTGGGATACAAGTCAGTCAATGATGTCCTATATGCCATTGGTTCTGTCTTTCTGTCTTTCTGTCTTTCTGTCTTTCTTCTGCTTTTCTATCCTTCCTTGTGCTACCCTCTTTATCAGGAATTTCATATCGTCCCCTCCTCCTCGAGCTGCGGTGCAGATGCAGCTACGTGTGCGATACCTGAGAAATTCCTGAGGTATACCAGCACTAGGCAAGAGGCTGGAGGTTGCCCGACGATATCGATGAATACTCTCCGCATCCTGTCACTGGTACAGGCACAACGCTCTCTTTCTCTCTCTCCGTCCTTTTCATTTCCAACGAGGATCCGAGACCTAGACCAATTCTTCTCCTTCCCTTATTCGGACATCACTCCCCATCGGTGTACAACACCACGATACACCTTCAGATGTCAAAAAAAAATCTCACAACTCCAACTCACCAAGGGAAAGCATGCAGCTTGAGCTGAGACCAAGTCGAGTTCCTAGCAGCCACACCCTGGAGGTACGGTGAGAGCTCGGTCTCGCCGTACAGCGGTTGACCCGCTCGTGCTCTGGCCGATAGCTCAGCTTGGTCCTTTGATACTTCGGCCGCGTTCTCTCGCCATCCCCAGAATCGGGCTAAGTGCGGGTGGGACAGTGATTATCATATATCGATGGCGTGGTGGTTGGGATGTTATCGAGTGAGTGCGGTAGATACATGTCGGACGGCGGCGAGGGTGTATCAAAGTTTAGGACATGAGACGCGGGATAGAATGAGACGAGCAACGACGAGCAATAAGCGAACAGAAGAATGGATAATCAAGCATCGCCAGCCAGATGTTGCGATTTCGCTTGACCATTCGCAAGTATATGCGCTGTGATCAATCTTATCTTTGAAATGGAAAAGAGGACAGGAAAGCAGATGCCCAACACGATCCCCCGAACTCACCGGTAGACCTCTGGTAAGCCAACATGAACCCGGCGCAGAATCCCAACCATCCCGTGAGTCGAAGAGCGGATCTCAAGCTCGCCTTGGTCGATCTCGTAGGGTCGGCTTTCTCTGTTTGTTGGCGCGGTTGGGGGATGGTAAAAAGCGGATGGTCAGCTTCAACTTGCTGCCTATTTTTTCTTCTTCCTTGTCTCGTGTACGACATTCGCTCCATCTCGCCTCTGGATTCTTGAGAGCTCAAAGAACATCTTGTCCACCTTTCACCGTGGACTTCTTCTGACGAAGGCCCATCATTTCCACACCATCATGGTGGAAGAAGAAAGAGCTTCGCCCATAGAGAACCAGCGGTTCCCAAAACGCCTTTCTCAATTAACCTTATTCCGACAACCCGTCGACCTCTGGTGTAGTACTAGCCCATCTCCATCGGTGCATCCATCGATGATCGTCTTATTATCCCCAGATGCAATACGATCTCGAGCCAGGGCTAGCCCTACTGGTCCGGATTGATTCCCCTCGCGCTCGCTCTCGCCCTCTAGCTTAAACCCTAGGCCAACCCAGACCGCCTTCCTTCTGCTCATCTCGACACCTCCTCGCGTCTGCGGTGATAGACTCAGCCAGACGCGAGGCAGAGCGAAGAGAAACAATGCAGGAGCCTCACAGGCGTTGAGTCCGCTTCCCCCAGAGATAGAAGAGTGGGGTATCCTGACTATCTCCGGCTCGCATCGCCCGCCCTCGGCATCCCCCCAACACATCCTCGCACAATTCCGCTTTCTGAACCAGCAGACAACTTCTCCATCTCACTAACTAATCATTCTTCCCGGCTCCATTCGCCATCCATGTTCTCCCCCCAAGACAAGACAAGACAACGCCGCACTACCAACGACGCCAACAACATCCCGAGATCTTTCCACATCATGCCAGGGCATCACGTCACCAAGCTCCAAAAACTCACCAAAAGCCCAGAGCAACCCAGGTCCAGCAGCAGTCGCCCCAGCCCAAGTCACATAGTCCGAGGGCCTCATATATCGGACGACCCTGCTGAAGTGGGGGTCGGCATCGATGAGAGGGTACGGTTGGACGGTCTGCTTGAGAGGCATATTGGCTGGTGGTACGGGTGGTTATTTCTTGGGTCTTCCGCTCCGAGGAGAGTACGGTTCTTTGGATTCTGCGTCGTTGGTTACCGAGGGCAGGTCAGAGTCGCGTCAGAGTCAGAGTCAGGTCAATGTTTGAGGTAGGTAAGATGCTGTAGTTGTATCAATGAGATTTATATTGATGATTTCGATAAATGCCTGAGTATGAACATAGCTAATGCGTGATGAACAGGCATTCAAACTGGTTGGCTCTGAGTGGACAGAATAAGCTACAGTGACGGCGTTATACCCTTTGCAATCGGCGTTACTGCTGATGTGGCAGCCGCGCCGCACACTCGTAAGGTTGCCTATTCATGGCATACATAGCATACCTACAACATGTACAACATTCCATGCGGTGTGGATACCGTCAATCAGGATAATCGCCACGGGCTTGTAACGTGACTGATTGGATATGCGTGGTAATAGTAACAGGACGCGAAGTGCGAGCGGCAGTGTTGACGACAACGTTGAGGCTGAAAGCTCATTCACACAAAATACATGATACGACATAGACAGGATACAATATATTTACAGAACCTCCCACAAGCGACAGTTCATTCCTCGGACATCATTGAGTCATGGTCGATGGACATGGATACAAGAGGACGGATGGAAAACATTTTGAGAGAGCGTCCCGCGTATGCCCCTCGATAAGGCAGAACGTCAAAATTAGAGTAGAGTAGATATCGGCCTCCTAGGTTTGATTCGCCTTTGTATCTCAGATCCTCATCTTCTGGATGCATTGACATCCCGTCATCCTATCGACATCCTCCAACGACAACCGAAAGCTGGGTTCCCCTGCTGCCTCGACCAAACTGGCCTACTAGGTCTCGACACTGTCGGGGTCCAGACTTCGCAATCACAGCTTAGGCACTCGGCTCAAGCTTCGACTGTCCCCATCCGTCAGTGGAAGCGGGACCACCGCCGTTCCCATTGGCTCCAACGACCAAGCCTAGACCGACGGGGTCAGGATCGGGGATCCGAGGTAGACCAAGCCGTTGTCGAAGTTCATTGATCTCGTTGCGTTGTTGCTCAACCTGAGTCTGTAGGGCAGAAATATCGTCTTCTCGGCTCCGCAAGTTCGCTTCAAGGTTGCTGACATAATCTGTTCGTGGCGGAGAAGATCAGTATATGCCACATGAGACTGCATTCAGCCGGGACAATCGGCTCACCCTTTCGCTTGGCCCTGAAACGTCGAGCACCGATTCTGAATTCACGCAAAAACGACAAAAGCCATCAGTCAGCTCCTGTGGGTCAAACTCAATTGGTACGGAATTCTGTAAATCTCCGGCTCACCTGTTCCTGACCTGCTTCTTATCTCTGGGATTCAACGCCTTGTATTGCTCTTGAGGCATGCCCCAAGGCTGCTCATCGGCGAGCTCCTTGACGTCCATCTCGGTACTTGTCGGCATGTACCTGTCACCGTCATCCCAGCTGCCATTGCTATGACTGGCAGAGGTGCTTCGACGCTTGAGGCCCTTGGGTAAATTTGCTGGGGTCCTCGCTAGACTAGGGAAGGACGAAGACGAGGTGGAAGCCGAAGAAGGGTTCATACCATGGATCAAGTTGTTTGTGGGCGATGTCGGCGAGAAATGGTGAAGACCAGGTGAGGATGAGTATCCGGGAATCCTCGGTGACTCATTGTATGAGTGCGGCGGCGGTGCTCGATGGCCGCCGGAACCGACTGAGTCAGCTAGACCAAGTGGCGAAGTGAGCGGGTAAGGGTAGTTGTTTGAAGAAGGAGCAGACATCGAAATGTGGGGAGAATACCCGACGTTGTGGGGAAGAGTGTGAACATTCGAGGGGGTTGATTGGCTTGCGCCATGATTGTTCGAGCTGGAAGGATAGGGCGAGTAGAACGTCTGAGAAAACGGAGGCAAGTTCATGCTGCCGCTGTTGCCGTTGTTGTGATTGCCGTGCGACACCGGGGGAGGTGGAGGCAAGAAGGTCGAGCTATGCGGCAAAGTGTTCGATCGACGGTGGCTCGGTTCGTCGTAAGAATGGATAGTCGTTGAGGGGGAAGTAGTCTGTCGATCGGCGGACCGGAGGGCTTCCGGAGTATAGTAGTTATACAACCCTCCGGATGGCTAAGGTTACGCACCAAGTTGAGCACAAGTCAGCTTCAGCAGTCATCGCAATCAACTAGTTGGAACGACCGTGTGCTGTGCATGCATGCAAGCATGCAGAGCCGTACATCGAGACTTACCCAGCTTTGCTCCATCGCGAAGTGAGCGGGCGCCTGAAGAGTCGTCAGGTTGGGCAACGAGGTAGTGGGTGAGATGCCTACTGGCAAAGCTTGGACAGGCTGCGGCACGTCCAACGGCGTTGCTGGATTAGCCGGACCTTCTGGGCTGCTAGACGGTGGAGTGACCGTATTGGAATAGTCCTCGAACAGACTCGAGGAGCGACGAACAGAGTTGTGGTTCTCGGAAGCGACGTCGTGTTCTGTTTTTGATTGAAGTTGTCCATGGTACAGAATGGTAGTGTCGTGTTGAGTTTGGATGGATGATGACGGTCGTCGGGGTTGATTATGTAGTTGATGAGGAATGACATGGAAGCAGGCACCGAAGGATGAGCGATTCGTCAGCAAACGACAAGTAACAAATGAAAAAGGAGTCGGGAGTCAAGTAGCACGACAACAGTCTGTTTTTATGCGGGCGGATTTCAGATGGGAGGAGGATGAACAAAGATGAAGGGAGAAGCATGATATGCCCGACTTATGACCAGTGAGAGCAGGAGTATAACGAGTACCGGGATAAGCACAATCCCGGACCATAGGGTTGAATGGGCACGAAAGAAGGTTGGGAAGGTCTTTTTGAGGTACCGAAAGTTTGGGACAAGGTTTCGAGTGACGTACTTACGACGTCCCCATGTGGTCAAGCTCAAGGATGAATGAGCTTGCGGGGGGAGAAGAGAGGCCCAAAAAAAAAGGTTGCAAGACGATGAGAGAAGGAAATATGGCTGGAGAACGATGAGCTTGGGGAAGGGCTTTTAAGCGAATTGGAGTATGCGGTGGTATACAGCGATAACGATCAGAACCACAACCCAAAGGGGGGCCGCACCAAAAGGGCCACGACGTGTGTGACAGGCCACTGTAGGAAATAAGCGGTTCGTGCACTATGCAAATGTTGGACAATCACACCCGAGATCAAATCATCAGGCTCATAACGCGGCGATGATGATGGTATGAATGGGACATGGTGAATGAGAGAAGAGATAATTCCAATTGAGGGAATGAAACCAGTGACCGATCAACCAGACAAGAAGCTGAGTCAAGGGTAGTCACGCAAACCCAAGCGGGTATGCTGAGGAGAACCAAGAAAGGGGGTCCGCCCGCAACAAACAAGCGCACAGAGGGCACCTGCTCATCGGAGTGGCTATAAAAATTGCACAAAATTGATGGAGGGAAATAATAGGTGGGGTGGCCGAGTCGAATCATTCGGGGCACTGACGGAAAGGTTATTAATTGGGTTTAGAACGTATGAAATACGGCTGTGGCAGGAACGAGCAAGGGGAGTAAAGAGGTTCATGAGGTTCGATAGTGATTTAATGGGCCGCCAACTGACATTTACGTGCAATGGGTTCTGATCAATGGAAGAGCGTGTTAAGGGCTTGGTTTCGAGTCAAGACCACGCCAGACTAGCGTTGTCAAGACAAAAGGTACAATCAAAAGCAAAAGCAAGGGCCCACAAGAGCCATAAACAGATGTCTGCGCCCCGACCAGCAGCGGGGAAGGATATCGTCGACAAAGCGTCATCATACCCCCGGACCGGAGTACAGCGAAAAATAATGCACGCATCCGCAGTGACTACATCGTGACTCACCAGGTTATAAGCTGTAAGATTATCGATTTTCAGTGTGATTTGCGCGTCGATGGAAGGTGGATTTATACGAGCCGGTACGAATGCACACAGCGATATCAGCCGGCCGAAGATAAGACTTAATGGATAAGCAGAGCGGCGTCGATTGTGCCGGATGCCGGGTGATGTGCGAGTGTCCCGAACTGAATACGATGGGTGGGATTGAATGAGAAAGAGGGCCGGCAAGATAAGATCTCGAAGTGAACTTGATCTTGCGTCGGAGCGATGTGACTGTCTGAAGGAGACAGGCGTTTGACTTTGTTTCCGATGTTGCGTCTGTTTCAGAGTTTCGAAGTCTTCAAGTAGACTAGTGGGACTTGACGACAGGTGTGTTGAACCGGATTGTGCCAGGTTATATATGTATAATTGTATATATGGCAGAACGTAATGGGGTTTCGAAGCGTATGATGTCGTCAGAGTGCTTTCTGTGTGGGTCGAGCCGGGATGACGGGTAGAATTGACAATGAGTTTGTTATTCTTATGGCGGAGACAGGTCCCGAGCGGTGCAGTCGAGGTCAGAACCGTGATTCCGAGCGTGAGGGTTGATTTCGTTGTAGCTCAGAGGGGGTTATAGCCGCCTGGCAGTGTACCGAAGAAACGAATGTAAAATGTCGAGATGAGATCCCGAGACGGAAGTCGAGAGCAAAGACAGGTACAGGTGAGACAGAGAAGGAATGTCGAGATTCAAGTAAAGAAGAGAAAGATGTCAGCGAGTTGGCCGCATAGCCGGATAACGAAGGTTCAGTGGGAAGGGGTGGTAGTGCGTGCGCTATACGTGATGTAAAGCAGTGATGTGTGAATTGTGTCTGTGTCCGTGTGCGTGCTGAAGCATGTGAGTGTCTGTGCGTCTGAGCGAGCTTGATTTTGTTTCGATTGCTTGTGGTTTGTAACCGTTTCCGCAATGGAGTTCACAAAGGCCTAGGGGTGGTTGGCCAGGAGGCAGTGGTAGGAAGAAGAAGCAAGCAAGTAGGGAAGCATGCAAGCAAGCATGAATCAATTAATTTAGCAGTGAAACCGCACGATACCAGCGGATAAAACCCCTCTGCCACGGGATCACACACTCTCCTCAACAGCGAGAAGCACAAGCGAGGTCGAGCAATCAGGTGAGAGAAGGTATGATAACGCGGGAAAGGCAAGAAGCAAGAGAATCAAGGAAGGACTGAAGGAATGCGATACAAGGTGTTCGGAAATTAGGGATGAAAGATCCATGCTTCAGGTACGATGGAAACCAAGGTGAGAAGCTAAAACCCCGTCCAATGACAGTATGACGATAGCGAAAACGCAGAAGGGAAGGAGAGGAGATCCGTCCGTTCCCACAACCGAGACCAGTCACGCTATAGGGTGATATGGTTATGTTTACGTCCGAAGGTGTGTCTGAGATGAGGCAGGGGGGAAGGGCCGGGTACAGTCTTCATAGTTCTGGACGGTAGCCTTGCGCTAGTGGAACTTAAATGACGTGAGGACCAAACAGGCTTGAAGGCAAAAGGCAACAATCCGACGGGAGTGTCTGGAACGAATCTGCTGTAGTCCGGGTGACACTGCCTACCGGCGGTGCTGGAATGGAGGAGACACAAGAGGATAGCACGCCAAGAAATGAATGATACGCGCCGGGCAAAGCGAACCAAAGCCCCTGAGAAAGACTTTAAACTGTGGTAGCAAAGCGGAAGGATGGGATGTAGGCAGGAGCAGGGACGAATCAACGCTCGAACCGCAAGTCTCTGGGACGCCCAACCATGAACTGCAAAGCCACGCAGTGGCACTTCTCAGAAAGGAGTACGCCGGGAGAGGGGAAGGGGAGATGGGAAAAGCAGAAGAAGGAAAAGAAAAGGTACGAGTGTAGACACACCGCTGACGACCAAATCGTCATTGGACAGCATATGCACAAACGCACAGACGCATGCACGTATGCACGTCGTCTCGGAGAATTGAGTGTGAGAATGGAATCAAGTGTGTAATATGAAGCGTGGAATGTTACAGTGGGATGGATCAGCTGTTCAGTTGTGGCCCTGACCCCTGATCGGAGTGGCCCGGAGATTAATCCTCCGATCACACCACACACCACACACCACACACCGCACACAGGTTCAGGGCACTGAATAGCCTCAACGCAGGAATGGAAGGAATGTGAATATCTCAAGGAGGGAACCGGCACAGTGAGGTAGAGGGGGGTCACTGACTGCGAGTTCGAGGCACTCAGAACTCAAGACGAGCATAATCGAAGCAGTCGTAGAATGAAGGGGATCCAGGCACGCGGAGCGTAACTCGTTTCCGTTCAGTCTACTCGTCTTAAATGAAGAACAAGTTGGAGGCTAAGGCAATCGAAGGAGGAAAGGATTAGGATGGTTTTACCACCGAAGCAACCAGAGACGGGAGGATGGTTGCAAGAAGAAGGGAGAAGGTTGAAAGACATGGCAAGGAAAGGCACCAAGCATTCGTCAAACTAATTCGGGCCAACCTTAGCAGGTAATATGAGCAAATTAATTGATGTGAGATGAAATGTGGTGTGGGACGATAGTACCGGTTTCATATCGCGACCGTCGGAGTACCAAGCGGGGCAAAGGGAGAAATGGAAGACGGGCGATCGCCGAGCAGAAACGAATTGAAACTGAGTCCGAGAAACGTCTGAAGTTTGATATGTAGGCACACGCTAAGGCGTATGAAGACCGACATCGGACTATCTGATTGGTAAGAAGTAGCCGGGCCAAGGCAAAGGCCCGACCAAGAAAGCACTCAAGAGAGGAGTGAGAAACGACGACGGCAGACGGTAGACGGTAGTCATAGGTGTAGTAGTGGTTGCAAATGTGGCTGTAGGTTGGTGAAGAGGGCGGTGTGGAGAGCGGGAACAAAAAAAGATAAAAAAGATGGAAACCCCAAGTCCGAAACCGCAGAGCCGAAGAGGCTGGGGGAACTTATGGCATGACCCCGTGGGGGGCAGAAAACGCTTCCGACGGAGATCTGACCCTGCCCCGGTCAGATCGGAATTTAGAGCATGCACGGCAAGGCACGAAGACAGGCAGTCTAAAGAAAAGGAAGGTGAGCGGCTAAGGGCGGCATGGAATCCACCATCAACGGGAAGGGAGAACGCAAGCACAAGCCAAAAGGACAAGATAATCAAAGCAGTTCCAGACAAGCAGACAGATGACTTCGAACAGCGACTAGCGTGCCGGACAGCAGACTTCGGCAGACAAAAGAAGAGCTTCAACCATATGGACAGAACAATTTGGGGGCGGGTTGAAGTGAATTGGGGATAACAGAAAAGATGGTGCGGAAAAACTTAGGATGTTTGGCCAGCGTGCGTCGGGTGGGCGAAGTCGAACATGCCGAGTCGAGTACCAATGCTCTCACAGACACGCACACTCACAGACACACATATGGAGGATGGAAGGCGCATGGAACGGAACGGGAATGGGGCAAAACGTTACTCACTGGGACGACGGGCTCGAAACGGTCTGTGGCGACTGCTTGACGTCGAAAGAGAGGCAGCGGGAGGAAGAGGTCGAGAGAATGAGTGATATAGGATGAACGGGCGGTGATGTAGAAACGAAGAGCGACAAGGCGAATAGGGATGCGTCGGGACCGTTTGCGGCAATGGACGAGTACGTGTGTATATAAAGAGGACGTGGGTTGGATAAGGGTGATTCCAACGTGTGTGTGTGAATTGTGTAACGCAGTCAAGGGTGGGTGCTGCGTATGTATGTCTATAGATGATCTTCGTTATCGGTGTGCGGAAGTATGTAAGAAGCAAGTATGACTATTTGTGAAGATACAAGTATAAATGCCAAAATGGAGAATAAAAAGGTGAAAGAGGCGTCTGATGATATAGTCTAAGTCGATTAAGGATGCTTTTTAGCGTGCATCCACTGAGTGGTGGAATCAGGAAACGACAACAGGTGCGCGTGCGATTGACACAAGTCGCAGTCGCAGTTACGAGTGAGGGGGGCTCGATAGGGTGTGGTGTGCGGTACTTGGTTACAAATAACAGATCTGGAAGAGATCATCGGTGTGCGAGGAAGGGTTGGTACATATATGAAACGGGATCGCCCAAAAATAGGACTTGATCTTCTGTATCTGTGCACTGTGTTGACGCAATCAAGCGATTGGTTGGCGATGAGGTAGCTTGGGGCGGGAAGCGATCCACAGGAGAACACCATATCTTGTATACTTGGTTTGATACGCCACGGTGCGCTTCACTCACCTGTTTCCGCCCAGATCAGACCACTGGCTGTTCCCGTCAAGTGGTTCTCGATGTTCCGTAATTACTGCAACATTATCTCGTTATTGACAGAAAAACCCATGGTGCCTGAACCAAAAGTTGGGAGCGAGCTGTGACAGCGCTCTCCAGATATCCTGTCTCTCTCCCCCTTCTCCCTCATCTCTTATCCCTCCATGTCAAGTCCAGCGTTCAGCTGAAGCTGCGGGTTTCGGATCTTTTTCTTTCTTTTCTTCTTTTTCCCAAGCCCCTTAGCGTTTCCCACATTTCCTCATGTTCACCGTGCCAATCCCAGCACCTCGCCAAAAGATAGAAACTTTGCCATGGAGCTCAAGATGATGCCCCTTACTCGGCAGCAGCTGATCGATTCCATAAGGATGCTGTCACATTGGGTTGAAAAAGCAGAAATCAGGAACGCCTCCTTCCTCATCATGATCGTCGGCATGAAATCAAGCAAAGACGAAAATACATAACACCTACTGAACTTTCGTTCTGCTGCAACAGCCACTATACGAAACACCATTTTTTTGTGGCTGGGACCCGGTCCCGATCCCCCGGATGAGTAATCAGGTCGTCCAGAGCTCATCAGAAGACAACACCGATCGCGCTTGACAATGCCTTCGGGTCACATAATCTTCATTGCCCCGACGCAAATCTCCATATCGTGTGTCGCGTAAATTGAGCAGTTTGCAGATTTGGTTCGCCCATCTCGTAATTTGTTGCGACCAAACGAACCATGGTAATCTGACATGACGCTGACATGTAGAGGAACGTTCCGATCTGAATCGACTTTGCTGCGCTCTCTGGGTCCAACATATGTCCAGCCGGCACCGTATCCATCCGGACCCATGTGATGCCTCAAAAGAGGGTTAAACACACTCATGGGGCTGGGATTAATATCAAGCCGCAACAAGAACAGGCAGGACATCTTTCTTCTACAGCTGCGCAGAGCTGTCTTCTCGGCACCTGGTCTCCCTACGACCTCCCCGAAATAAATGATCGGCAAAACATTGACGTCCTGAACCAACGGAAGGGCTACAGTATTTATGGGGAAATACTGGCACGAAAGGAAAGACAGTCCAATCACACAGACTAATCCCCCTTCTTCCTTTATTCTCCTGCCAACCGAAACCTTTCGATGGGAGACTTTCGTGAAGGCGCTGTTGTGAATTGTTGTGAAAGAGGTTGGCTCAAGTCGAACATGCACATTAGAAGCATCATGTTCGATCGGCTATATACGGTACCTGAGCGTCAATCATTCTGAAAATGACTTACGTTGATTTGTCACACTGGTTGTCGTGGAAAAACATCCACCCAAAACCTCCGAACAAGCCTCTAACATGCAGAATGTGCAAGATGTTCTTCACGTTGTTTTTACGTGTTTGTATAGTCTAGATGACGCCCTCCTTCTGGTATGATCTTCTGTTCTTACCCATATGTCTGTACGATTGCACTTGTTTTACGAGAACACATCGATGTCTCGTATGTCCCAGTTCAATCGAGAGGAATGATACTGAAAATGAGATCTAAGGGAAACAGCCGGCTTCGGCAGAAGCATGTCTGATCCACCACATGATACTTGACTACCTGAGGGCGCGCAGCATTATCAGCCCCAGTCACTGTCTGATGACATGGGATGGGCGTAAGCTGTGGTAGGGAATCACAGGGAAAGGTAGATTAGGTTGAAACACTTCCTCACGTTGCCCTACGGTACACCGGTTCCTTTGCCTTTGCATGTGTCGCTTTCTTTTCGGTGGAGTCGGAGCTCCGAAAGTATCAAGATGAGGTTTGAGGCATTTCTCTCTGCCTTATGGCATGTGAAAAACGAAAATGGCCCCGCCCAGAAGACCAGGAGAGAAAGAGATCTTGACTCACATGTACCGCCGGATCTCTCCATACTAACAGCGCTTTAAGACTGGAGAAATTGGCCGAAGAGTCATTCAGATCTCACGCCTTGTCAAGCACTGGACATCACCAACTTCGTACTCTCGGGCGCCGAAGAAAACATGGAATCACATCGAGTTTGTTGTGGTCATACCGTACACGTGACGATGAGGGGATGGGACAAGCCAGATCTTGTACCGCATATGCATACAACCGGAGTCGACGTGGCTATCATAGGCAGGTCCCAGTCCAGACTTTGGAACGCCAAAGCCGACGCGTCACGTTTATATGTTAGCGTTGGGCCCGTTCTAGACCTGCTTGGTTCAGCGATCTGTAACTGGGGAATGCACACTCGTAGGGAGAGATATAATCCCTCAGATCTGTTATGCTTTGGTCGACGCGGTTGCCCGCAAGGGAGCCGGACCACGCATAGGATAGGAGTGGAGATGAGTCAACTCGACTGCTCGACTCTTAACTTTCTGTGAGAATGAATCTCGATTCTAGCGGGACGGCGGCTACGCGCGTGGGGGTATGGAGAGCTGAGCAGCGGTTATCGATTGTAAGCGTATCTATCATAATTGCTTGCAGCTGGCATGGATCCTTGTTCGTCTCCTATCAAATCGGCATAGGCTGAAGGGAAAGAAAGACAAGGGAAATGGGCTGCTTGGCGCCTCTTGACCGAACGAGGTAATTACCACTTGTTTCGTCTCATCTCGGTTCAAATGGTATCACGCCACAACATCACACCATCATTTGCACAGCGACGCTGCTGTTGCCGTTATCTCTCGTCCTGCCTGCCAAGCATGCATTGTCTGATTGCCTGTAAATTACTAGAACAGAAGTCTTGATGGGATGGATCCCCTGGCGATCAACACGCATATCCCTAGTACAGCAGACTCGGCATCCAATTCATCCCGCTAGGTGGAGGCGAATATCCGGTCACGTACAAATGGTTGGAGCGCCCATCTACTGTACACCCATCGCAGAACACAATTCTCGCGAGTAATGTCGGTACCCGGAGGCCGGTCTGTCCTTCCCACTTCATTTGAAGTGCTGCAATATATAAATAATCTCGTCATGTGGGCGCTCTCTTTTTTCCGTCGGCTTTGTTTGCTTTGTTGACAGACATAATTAGGCCTGCGGGCAGCAATAAGGTTATTCGGTTCGGGCAGCCAGTCACCGATCGACTCCAACTTGCGGCGGGGCCACCCACCCAGACCCACTTTCATCGTTGGAAAGTGAGCTTGTTCTACTGTTGTCAAGCTTACACTCGTGCTGTGCCTATTTGCGGGATTCTTCATTCACATGTCAGATCAGCTGAACTGACATTTATGGTCGAGGTCGGAATTCTAGCTGCCAGTCTTAGAGACCGAGCGTGTCTGTACACCTGCTGAGTCATGCTACCGAAGCTGCAGGGCTGTCAAGCCCAAAGCCAAGATGTGGCTGTATTATCGCACCACCCGCGGCCGAGCACTGGTGCCTACCTTGTATTCCGCCTGCTGTCATCCGTCAGCTGTCTTTCTGTTTGGGCTTCATCCTCTTCAAGCACGCTGATCAGAAGGACAAAGAAGAGGGCTCCAGGTCAGGTCACACACATGGACCTCTTCTGTACCTCACGAAGGTTTGGTTGGCCTCGACAGCGCCAGGCGGACTTGAGGAAGGGCCCAGACTTCACTGTTGCTTCTTTCACGATGCGAAGTGAACGCAGTTCGCAAGAGTTTATGCTCGACGAAGGCGCCGTGATGGATCGTCCACCGTACGCTGACTATCGCAAAGGCTTGCTCGTCCAGCATTCAAGCTCATTTCTTCGTGTATTGCCAAGCAACTCGATGAAAGGAGGTGTCAAAGAACTCTCAAAGCACTACATCTTCTCCTGCTGCGGACGATTCGACCCGATGCAAAGGAAGGTGACAACGAGCGCACAGTCTGCTTATAATCACCAGCAGTAGGTATAGTGCGAAGTGTACAACGCCTACCTAGAGATCCAGGCATCGTAGCTTTATCATTGGTATATGATGGTTATTCATATCTTCTGCTGGGTATGTTTTTGCCCTAAGACCTTTTTCAGAAGCACTCGAACCCATCACTCCGATCACCAGTCCAGAAAACGTTACTCTCGCCAAGATGTCTCTTGTCGAAGGAAGATTGTCCCCCGTTACAAATACCAGAGTGGATTCTCATCACGCACTGGCGACATTTCTCTTCTTCACACATACACAAGGTTCAATTTCGACTGTACGCATCGCTCACGCTGAGATACAGGCGGTCGACAACGAGCCCGAAATAACAAGCGCGGAAGCTGTAAGTCTCGTTAACCAGGTCTTCGATAGCATTCAGCACACCGAGATCAAAGGCGCGTTCTTCGAAGTGATCTCGATTGGAGATCCCCAACGCAGGGCTGGACTGTTTGTGCCGGACGCTGAAAGTGGGTTGCCATGTCAACGGTGGCAAGCATTCGTGGAGCCCGCACGAGAAGCACGGCACGAGGCTCTCGTAGGGATAGAGACGACACCTGACCAGTCAGTCCACATGAGCACAATTGTCGGTCGAGGTTCTCAGCCTCGCCAAGCCGACAATCCGTCACAACCAGACTGGATGAATTTACCTCAACTAGGCACGGACTTCTGCCCATCTGCTTTGCACTACAAGGGTCGGTCATCGATGTTGATTCCCTATCCAGAGACTACCGCTCATCGACAGACTAATCTCTGCCTAACGATCCCAGACACCCTTCCTGTGTCGTCCACTGATCTTCATCTGCATACAACTCCTTTGCTCTGGAGCACGAGGGCTCCGAGTCGATCGACGGGTGCTTTGAGGACCTTCAGAAACTTCTTTAGATCCTCTGATTCCTCGCGCCGTGGCACAATTACTCGAGACGAGGAAGAGGGAAGTGAACTCTATTTGTCTATTCAGCGTGTGGTGTTGTAAGGATTCTGCCCCTTCCATTGGCATCTCTTGGGGTCTTTAAGACGAGACACATGTTTACCATACAAGGCAGACAATGCTTATCTGTGCATGTCCTGGGCATGGAGAATGCATAATGGTATGGCTTGGGACGGAAGCCCACTGCCTAACTCTCACCAATGCATTTGTTCATTCTGAAATCGATGATCCGTGCAAAGCATGCCACTCTACGAGTACCTTGCTCTCGGCATCGTCAGCAGCTCTTTAAAGACCCTTGAATCAGGTGACTTAGTCCGAGAATGCGGTCTATACAAGGGCGGCCTGTCTACACAGTGTAGCTAGCACGATGACCCGTGTACTGTACAGTATGGTCGGACCCGCCACTGGTCATCTGATCTAACAAATGGTTGGTTCTGTGAAAAGGACGCCTTCGAATAGGCCTGATAGCTCACACATGGTCTGGACTAAACGGCTAAGCCGACTACATTTCTCAGGTGGAAACTAACTAGGCTTTTAGAGCCCCCTCGCTAGTTGACGCTTTGCGGCAAAGCCGAAAAGGCGAGAAGAAGGCCTTTGTACCGTATAATCAAATCATCGAGACGCTTTGCTATGGGGCTGAAGGACTGGGATTCTTGCATCTGAGTTAGACGGGAATCCGCTAAAACCAACCATCTTCTCGAGGCTCACGGGGTCCAGACTTGAAGAAGACGCGGGCCGATTGCGCGGCTGTTCTCAGATCCTTTCTGTCTGTACACATCACTTGAGGTGGTGAAGGGCATCAAGTCCATCTTAGGACATCTGACAGCTCAGATCTATCCGGCTCATCTCAGTCTCAAGCAGTTATCGTGTCTCGCCGACGCATATAAAAGCCTTCAAATCAAGGAGAGTCCCTCCCCGCCGAGCTTTTCCGACCCACTCGACCATCGATACAACTTCTCTTTGCCGTTAGAGTCTCTGCAGCACATATCCTCACGCTCATGGCCCCACCATCAGACACTATGTCTCTGGCATCAGGTTCATTCGTCGGCGTAGACCATCGCAATGTCAAGATCCATACCGCCAGCGATGTCACTGTGGTTTACACTCCACCGACAGACTCCCAAGGCAAATTCACCGTCGACGGCACCACCGACCCCGCAGCACGTGAAATAACCATTCATGATCTACAGTTGAGTTCAATCGGTAATGAACAAACAACTGTAGCAGATTTTAATCGATTGCGCGACCAGGTTCTGGCAGATAGTACCTATGTTGCACTCTCAGGGAAGATGTTCACGGCACTTTCAGACGAGACCCCACCTGCTGAAGACAACTGCTGAAGACAACTGTCACACTGCCGAGATCTTTGTGCCCTCTGAATCCAGGTTGGCCTCCGGTGATCAGTGGCAAGCCATCGTCGATCCCGTTTCAGAACATCCACAACGGTTGACAAGTGTCCCCGCCTCGTATGCCCAGTATCAGTCTGTTGTAGAAGCATGGTACCCATCTCACTTCAATGATATATCCCTTCCCGAACTTGAGTTAACCTTTGATAGGTCGAGCGTGGTGTGGCAGGGACGTGGAACAACTCTCTTGATTCCTCGGAACCGCGATCCTGCAGACAGACAGCAGTCTATCCTCCATGCCTCGATTCCTACTCAGCTGGAAGGATATTACAGCTGGGCGGAGGGGACATACATCCACCGTACACCCATTTCATGGAGTGAGCCAAACACCTCACATCGCTGGACCCAACCCAGCCAGCAATGAGAATGTGGCAGTTACTACCTAACATCCAATCGATGAAGAAGCAGGCTGTACGGTTCCGGATATATTGGGCTGAGTGGGTATGTACTTGTGTATGTATGCAATGGAATAGGTGTACGCAGTTGGGATTTCTCCAATAATTTATAGACACGTACAGTCGCGTCAAGCACCAATCGTCATGAGGCCAGAACGTGTATGAGACTGTTTCTATTTTTAACGCGTTCTTGAGTGGCGCAACATCGGACAAGTCAATGACTGGGATCGAATGATCATGACCAGTGATGACTTCTTCACCGGAGAGGGACCACTCATCCTCATAGACAACGCTCCACATCTACCAGTGAGACTTGAGGGCGTTGATGACTAAGTATATCCGAGTACTGTACAAGGCTTCGTCTAAACTTCCGCCTAGACAAACCGCCACATACTGTTGACTTAATGTAGAAAGCGAGAGAGTTCATCGTGACGTCACGATTTCTCACCTGCGCGTAAGTTACTAAAAGTTGAGACACCTGCAGATCCGATCGAACCAAAGCTTATTGAAGATACGATACATCGAAGCCGATAGGCAATCTGCATCCAACCTACACTTGGAGAAAAAAAGGCTTACGCCTTACGCATACGGCACATAGACACGGGACAGTCTTGCAACCACTCAAGAATCCCTGTAATCCCTTTAAAAACCATCAAAAGTAGCGAAACGAACCCGTCATAATGGCTGATATCGCCATCGCTTCATCGTCGTCGACCCCTCGAACTGAGAGCGTAGGCTCTACTTTGGCTTCGGCAATCGCATTGCTAGAGAATGACCAGAATCTCAAGAAGGTATGTAGCGCTATCAGTCCCGTCCATGCGGATCCTGTGAACTCCACGACACACTCACGTATGAGAGGAGCCCTGTGCGCATTTTGAATCCGATCGGAGCTAGAGCTGTCAAGCTCTTTGGCAGACGCTGACGGACTTTGCGGCCTTCTATAGCAAATCCGAGAAGCTGTTGAGCCCATCGACGACTTGTCCAGATCAGCAATCACCGAGCTGAACAAGCTTCATTCCGCCCCGCACTCACAGCGTAAGCCCCACCAGACCTGCTTTCTCAGACCATGACGATTGCCATCGTATGCTCTGAATCGTTTAACTGACTAACCACATCGAGGACGGCCAAGCTGACTTCAGTGTCGTTGTTTTGTTGACCACTTCCAGACGCGGAGATCTGCCAAAATGCTGCGGATATTATCGGTCGGACTCAGCCTATATGGGTGACGGTAGCTGCTCTGATACCCCAAGGCGAATTCTACAGGTACGTCTCATGCCTTTTTTCCACGCGAAAGACGCCGCTGCACGTAGATGCCGCATCGCGTGCCGTCTGTGGAGTATGAGTGTGGAGCGGAAGGCTGACATTCAACGTTGTACGTCCATTTTTTGGTACTTAGATATCAGTTTGCCGTGGGCCCGACCATGCGAAATCTGACGACCTCGCTCGTATTGGCTCGATTCATGCTTCACGACGAACTGACGCCTGCCCATACGGTATCCAAGATATTGGGTCGTGAGTGTTGTGTAGTGTCTCGCTCTCCTGCCGTGTCTGTTCACCCTCGTGGTGGTGGAGTTACCGAATTTTTGATTTTCTTCGACCACAAGGCACGACTCTTTGTAAGGCAAGTTCAGCTGACGCTGCGGTTTATGTTTAAACGTCTGTCCCCTCTTTTTTTGGGAACAGTGCAACAGGAAGGGACGGAAGCGTTGCAGCTGTCCGCGGAGGACTACTTGCAAGGTGTCATCGGATCAGTCAACGAGCTTGTGCGTTACATCGTTAATCTTCCGGTCGATAAGGTCGAAGCATCCCTGACACAGTATGCCTCTCTCTCCTACCACAGCCTAGATTGTCAATAAACGCCGTGACGGCTCAGAACTTTGATTTGCCCATCAAGATCTCGTCGTTCGTCAATGACATCTTCGCGAGCTATTCACTCGTGAGTCCATGCCGTTTTAGGGATCATTTTCATCGGATCCCGGCCGAGGTCCATCCGCGGCAGACAACGTCTGTCCGCAATGTCACCGGGACCGTCTGGCTTTCCTCTGAGATGCTGTCAAACTGACCGTCCATGATTCATGATCAATGGTAATATACAGTTGAATCTCCGGAACGACGCGCTGAGACGGAAGTTCGATTCGCTCAAATACGATCTCAAGCGATGCGAGGACGTGGTCTACGACCTCACATTGAGAGGATTGACCAAGCCTCGGGAGTAGGCATGTAGGAGAGAATGAACAACGTGCAACCAAGACGCGCTCCTCACTATACCTTCTGGTCGGAGGATTTGTGCAAGGTCGAGATTGGGATTGGGAGTGTAGATATGCGAACATTGCACGAATGACCTCGCGGGCTGTGCAGATCATACGGTGAGCGTAGAAAAAATGTACGTATAGCCTGGATTACCGCCGTATATCTGAGTTCCCCGTCTCAGCATTGATCGCTGTCCACACTGGATGCCCTGTGATAAGTCATGCATATGCTACTACAACAGCAGCATCGAACGATATGATCTCAATGCAGCCCAGAGAGGGCACACATGTACTAGGCATTCGCCATATCTTCCTCGTTCAGCTGCTTCTTCTCCTTCTTGACCTTTTTAGGCGGAGGCGGCATCTGCTTGTCCAATCCCAATTTCCGTCTGTTCTCCTCTTTCGCCTTCTTCTGTCTCTGCACCAACAAGTTCCCGATGTCCACTCCAGAAGATTTCAGTCGACCAAGCTGCTTGGTGCCCATCTTTTCCAACTCTTCGGGAGCGTAGTTCCTCCTGAGGCCGTTTGTAGCCGAAGTCATTGATGAGGGAGCAATGGAAGATGCATCGCCTCCAGGCGTTGAGGGCAGGTTAGCTTCGTCGAGCTCTTCATCGTGTCCAGGCCATCGGGGTAGCATATTCAGTAGAGGGTATAGATCGAGGTTGGAGACGGTCTTGATGTTGGTTTTGGGCAGATTAGCGGAGAGGGGCTGAGCGATAGCAGAGTCAGCCTTGTTCAGCTGCGAGAGTCAGTTTTCAGCGACAATCAGCTTGGTCTGCTTTGGTGAGGACTTCAGTGGACCGATGATTTGCTGCGCAGAGGTTCTACCGCGATGAGGTGATGGCCCCACTTACCGAACCGCCCGCACCGACAGAGACAACCGTGAAGACCTCTTCCAGTGCCTTCTGCTCCTCATCGGAGAGATCATCCCGAGGGATCACATCCTGTCTTCCTTCGGTCCCAGGGGATGGGTTCTTCTTCAATACTCCCCAAGCTGTGTCGAGAGACACGAGGACTTGTCCGGGTTGAGTAGAGATAGGGGTGAAGTCTAAGATGGGGTATGGGAACGGTATGGTATGCACAGCGGAGGGGGTGGAGTCGGGCGAGAGAATGAACGAGTGGAGAGCGGCGGCGCTGTACATCGTACAATCGTGTCGTCAGCTCTGATCTGGCGTCCTCAGAATGTTTTCGACAGGTGTGAAGAGTACTTACCCTTCCGAGAAGAACAGCACGACGGTATCGTCCCCTACTCTTACACTCTCAATCTTCCTCACACAGACACCCTGGCCGGACGGTAAGATCCACCCTTCCGGCGCGGTATAGAACGTCTCCTCATCCGCTGACGCAGATGTTGTCGTCTCAGCTGCTTGGTTTGACTCTGACGGGGCTTGTTCCGTCACTTTCCGGAGGAACCTGTTCTTCCGCATCGAAGCTCTGACTCTTCTGTGAGGCAATACGGCGGGGTAGATGTCGACTTTTGAAACGAGATTGCCGGTGGTGTGATCCCATATTCTAAGGGATGCATCCCCACCGCCTGAGATGAGGGTTGAAGGGTGTGTCGAAGGGATATGAAGGGCAGAGACGAAGCTGCGAGGCTCGCATGCCGGCGTGTCAGCCAATGCCATCCAGAGTACTTACTTGCCTAGACCCTTGTATTGTGCGAGACTGAACTCACCCTTCATGTCCGAAGAGGTACTTCTCCACTACGTATGATTTTGGAAATCTCGAAATCCTGATATGCTCATCTCTGTCTGCGGTGATGATAGACTTTCCATCAGATGTTACGACGTGCGAATTAAGTATCGAAGTGTGGCCTATACACATAAAAACATAGACAAGGTTTGATCAGCTTATCTTGTATATGCCAGGATATCCGGTCGATGACCAGAAATGCAGAAATCAGCTCACCTAGCAGGTAGGTGCAGTCTGGGTTCTTGGTGGGATCAGACACGAGCGTGTACATGGGCGGTCTTGAGGTCGAAGGATCAGCGGGCACAGGATCGAGTGGGTACCTGCCACACACCGATTACAAGACAGATGGAATGAGCTAAGACGAGAGCGAGTCGTATAACGTTCAGCTCACAGGTAGGCGTCTCCGACCTTGTCGCACACAACGATGGATTGATCAGGACCGAAGGTGATGTGAGATCCCTTCTTGACCATAGCTCTGCCGGACACGACATATGTCAGCTATGTCCTGTTCAATCAAGCTACACGCGCTAGCTAGCTCACCTTGTGCTCCTAAGCGTGATGGCATCGTCCTTGATATCCCATACTTTCAAGCTCTTGTCATCTCCTATCGAAGCAGCGATCTTTCCATCCTCTGTTACGGCAACCAGTCGGATGATCGACCCCTGTTGCTGGTTCTTGCCTGCGTTGGAAGAGGTGGAAGTGCTGGACGGGGGGGAGACGACGGTGGAAGTGGAGGGGTTGAACGCTAAGATGGAAGGGCCGGCAGCTGAGATGATGCTGCTCGAGGACGAGGCGAGCGCCACGGGAGGGTAGGCTACGGTGGTCATGGTGGTCAAGCTCCAATTTCAGGTTATACTTGATAGGCCAAGCTAAAGCGGATGTTATAGCAGAGATTCCTTGTCTGAAATTGTGTCGATTGATGCGTTTTGTTGCGGCTGCTTTCTTGCTTTCCAACTTTTGCACTTGGAAGAACAACAGCTAGCCTTAGCATCCTCCTTATTCGGGCTACCGCGTTAACATCCTCAAAGTCGAAAGTCAAGTCGGGATAAATAACGATTAAATGAGACTCTAATAAAATACAATGTATACAATGTATGGTGGATGGGTGGATGGGTGGATGGCTCGACCCTCGACCCTCGACGCGTCTTTAACCCTGGACGCGTTTCGGTTGAACCCTTCTTTCCTCATCTTCTCAATCTTTCTCTTCCTTCTCCTCGACCTGCATGTTCAATCTCAATTTGACTAAAGCGACCGACCATACTCTATCCTCACATATCACAATCTCAACGCTATAAAAATGGTGTGTATCGCTCAGCTGACTTATTACTCTTATGGTACTCTCAGCTGACCCCTTGCAGTCGTCCCCGCCAATGCCCCCTTCTTCCCAAGCGCGAGGCAAACGAGCTCGTTCTCGTTCGAGATCCCCCGCTGCTGGCCCTTCAGGCCTGAGATCGTCACCACCCCCCTCATCTCTCCCTCCTTCGTCACCGCCTGCCCCGTTCTCAGACTTTGGGGACGAGCCAGACCTGGGAGAGGATGAAGAGCTCGAAATGCGTGCTATGGGTAGAACCAGGGACGGCGATGATGAAGAGGATGAAGATGGAGAGGATCTCTTCAATGAGAGAATGATGGAGTGCGTGAATCTTGAATGCCTGGACATGAACAACTATCAGCTGACATACGATGCAGGGACTACGATGCGAATGACGCGCTCGACACCTACTCCCAAGCCGACATCGACGATCGATCGTCCGTCGCCGAGATGAGCCGAGGCGAGCGACTGGCAGCTGAACGAGCGATGGACAGGCGTGATCGAGGGCTTGGCGGTCGAAGAGCCGGACGACGCGACAATATGCCTGCATTCTTGCAATCAGATGATGACGAGATGGACGGCACTGGGGAGGGACCTTTGGCTGGAATCAATGTCCGACGAAGGAGAAGACAATATGATGAGAGGATGGACGAAGATGACGCTGCAGGCGCCGAGGAAGACGAGATGTCTTTGGAGCATCTGGGTGATGTTAAGGCTGCCTCGATTGCCGAGTGGGTCTCGATCGACTCGGTCAGAAGGGCTATCCAGAAGCATTTCCGAAGTTTCTTGATGACATACGTGGACGAGAACGGTCAATCAGTGTACGGACAGCGAATCAAGCATCTTGGTGAAAGTGAGTTTACCGAACTCTTTGGACATTGCTGACAACCAGTCAACTCCGAATCTCTGGAGGTATCTTTCTTGCATCTCGCTCAATCTCGACCTATTTTGGCGTACTTCCTTGCCAATTCGCCTCAACCTATGCTCGCCTTGTTCGATGAGGTAGCGCTCGAAGCTATCCTGCTCTACTACCCTTCATACGACAACATCCACTCTGAAATCCACGTCCGAATCACGGAGCTCCCTACTTCGCTCTCCCTTCGAGACTTGCGACAATCTAACCTGAACTGTCTCGTCCGGGTGAGCGGAGTAGTAACACGACGATCTGGAGTCTTCCCTCAACTCAAATACGTCAAATTCGACTGTGGCAAATGCAAACATGTACTCGGACCATTTTTCCAAGACACCAACAAGGAGCTCAAGATCAGTTTCTGTTCGAACTGTGAGAGCCGAGGGCCCTTCACTGTCAACTCGGAACAGACCGTATACAGGAACTACCAAAAGATGACTTTGCAAGAGTCACCAGGAAGTGTGCCGGCCGGTCGTCTGCCACGACACAGGGAAGTGGTCCTGCTTTGGGACCTGATTGATATGGCCAAGCCAGGGGAAGAGATCGTGAGTTTTCATGGCGATTGGCTATAGCTGACCCAAGCAGGAAGTGACCGGTATCTACCGAAACAACTTCGACGCTTCGCTCAACTCCAAGAACGGTTTCCCCGTTTTCTCGACTGTTCTTGAAGCGAACCACATCAACAAGAAGGAAGACCTCTTTGCCGCTGTACGTCTGACCGAGGAAGACGAGAAAATGATCCGAACGATGGCTCGAGATGAACGTATAGCCAAGCGGATCATCAAGTCCATCGCTCCTTCCATCTATGGTCACGACGATATCAAGACCGCTATCGCCCTTTCGCTCTTTGGTGGTGTACCGAAGGACATTAACCGAAAACACAGGATTAGAGGCGATATCAATGTCCTCTTGCTTGGTGACCCTGGTACGGCCAAATCTCAGTTCTTGAAGTACGTCGAGAAAACTGCCAGTCGAGCTGTCTTCACTACGGGTCAAGGTGCATCTGCTGTCGGTCTCACTGCATCTGTGCGCAAAGATCCGATCACAAGAGAATGGACCTTGGAAGGCGGTGCTCTCGTGTTAGCCGACAAGGGACATTGTCTTATCGACGAGTTCGACAAGATGAACGACGCCGATCGAACATCGATCCACGAGGCGATGGAGCAACAGTCCATCTCGATCTCGAAGGCTGGTATCGTTACCTCCCTACAGGCGCGATGTGCCATCATCGCCGCGGCGAACCCTATTCGAGGACGATACAACCCTACAATTCCCTTCCAACAGAATGTCGAGCTTACCGAGCCTATTCTGTCCCGATTCGACGTATTGTGTGTGGTGAAGGATGCGGCGGACCCTGTTCAGGATGAGATGCTTGCGCAATTCGTCGTCGGAAGTCATCTGCGAAGTCATCCTCAGTTCAATGAGGAGTCTGATGAGATCAATGTGTCTACCTCGGTCGATGCTGATGTGAGTGATATGTACCACCGCTATCGAGCTCAGCACGCGTGACCGAAACCGGCTGATCGTCTGTTCATATTCACAGATCATTCCTCAAGACGTGTTGCGAAAGTACATCATGTACGCCAAAGAGCACATCCGACCCAAACTGCACCAACTCGACCAAGACAAGCTCGCTCGATTGTACGCCGACCTTCGACGGGAATCGCTCGCCACGGGCTCGTTCCCCATTACCGTTCGACACTTGGAATCGATGATCCGAATGTCCGAGGCATCGGCCAAGATGCATTTGAGGGAATATGTCAGGAGCGACGATATCGATCTGGCGATTCAGGTGGCTGTCGGAAGCTTTGTCAATGCCCAGAAGATGTCCATCAAGAAAACTTTGGAGAGAGTGAGTGGCCTACTTTCCTCTGCCATTTCTTGTCCCCCTTCTCCCAAGAGGCACGCCGTCTGACTGCAACTCCTGCTTGGTTCCGCTCGCTCGAGATGCCTTGCTGACTCTCACTCGATTTCTTGTTTACGATACGCAGGGCTTCCGAAAATACGTACACCAAGCCACAGACAACGAGGAGCTGCTCGCATTCTTACTGGGTCAAATCGTCAAGGAGCAATCACAGCAATACCGATTGCAGCGAGGCCAAGATCTCGAGCGTGTCCAGATCCGCGTCAACGCCTTGGAGAAGCGTGCGAAGGATCTCGAGATCTACGACGTGGGACCTTTCCTCAGAAGTCGACTGTTCACCACCAACGGTTACAAGCTGGTCGATGGCGATGGGGCAGGCGCCGGTGCTGGATCGGGTGCGGGGTCGGCGGTCAGCAAGATCATTGAGAAGGTGTTTACGAGGATCAGGCCGGATGAGCTGTAACGTGAGAGGGATTAAGGAATATTTCATGACACATGCCGTGTTGCACCCCAGGATATGGTATAATTGTCAGGGCCCTGTTCTCGGAAGGCAGGGTACAGAAAGGGATTTTAGCTGCTGCTTGTATAACAAGGTATCGGTACCGTACACGATACCGTTTACTCTGCTTTAGGATTTTGGTTCATTAGTAGGCGATATTGGGCCTCTCTGTATGTATCGATCTGCACCGGCCCAGACGCCTGAGACGTTTAATAAGGCTGGCGCTGTCAGTAACGAGAACGTTCCCACCGTACGAGCCGATGGGGAAGTGGGCAGACTGGGTAAGACCGGAGTCGAAGAAGGCATCCTCCTTGAGCCGCGCCCGCACCCCTTCTGGATACGGTTCCATGGTGATACATACAACATGATGGAATAGACAGTCTAGCTGTCCTTCTTCTGCCCTCCAGTACAACTGATACGACCTTCTCTTTTCATGTAATGCTGAACGTTCGCTCATCTTGCCTTTCTCCCTGACACCCAGATCAAATCGTTGTCCGGATGTGAAGATCGCTCATTGCGTTTGTTCGGTCATGGCCCCCTGAGACTGCTCACGTTGTCAAGCCGGAAATTTATCAGCGAGATTCCCGCCACGCCTGTGTCCCAATCCTAGTCCTAGTCTGTGTGTCTGTGTGAGACCTCTCTCCTCCCTCTTTCTCTCGTTCGATCAGTGGCCTCTGATAGAAGAGAAATGGTTAGGTCGACGGAGGGTGTGAGGAAGAATAGGGAGAGCAAGGGCCCGACGATCGCATGATAGATATGGATGGGCAGGTAATTTGACGAGACGCCTGGGTGGATGGATGGACTGAATCGGGCAGAAGTGGATAGCGAAAGACTTACCATGCTGATCTGCCAGACAAGATGTTCTTCCTTCTCGGTCAGGGTATCTCGTTTCCTGTGGTTCGAGTACAATGACAATCGAATCGGATTGCAACGGGTCAGCGATTCCTCATCATACATGCAATGCAGGCTTGTCATTCAAGCCAGACAGCGCCGAGATGGGTCGATCATGAGATGATGCGAACGGGGTGAGGTGAGGTAAGGTGAGGTGACAACGCGCATCACTCACTTTTTCAGAAAATCCAATTTCTTAATCACATACGCCTTAGCTTCAGGTAGTGTCATGTCCAAGTGTACGTCCAACCCTAAATCGAGAGTGATATTCTTCGTATCTTCTCTGTTCCGCAAACGCATAAATTGTGCCAAATCATCTTTCATATAGCCTTTTCCCAACAAGGCCTCATTGATTCCTCAGGGAGATTGGAGACAGCCGCAGAAGAGATCCGAGGTTCACAATTTCGTCGAATTAGATCTGAGGATCCGAGTCCAGGATGGATGGACGCTTGGGCGGGCAGATGGCAGATGGCAGATGGAGACCTAAACTCACATTCTAGTCTCAACAAAGACACCAGCTCCAAGTTCCGATAGCGTCTCGATAGGCTTATCCACCTTTTCCAGCTCATCGAGCTTACTTTGTAGTGTCTCGCTAGACAGGGCGAACGACAGAGGTGGATTCGGCACACGGGACGAATGAGAGACATTGTGCGTCAGCCTCGGTGTGTGACAACCTTGAGAGATTATTCGCCAGCTCATTGTGCCCGTCTGCCTCACCACTCGTCATAGCAAGCCGGCAGCTGATCTGACGAGCATTGCCAGCTATAGGCTCATGCTGATGGCTGAGACGATCGAAGTAAAAGAAGCAAGCAAGCAGCTGCACAGGTCCACGCAGTACTATTTCACTCACTACTCCGATATATCATGTTCAGTCACAAGCAAACCCCGCCTCGTCATCTCCAGCTGAGGTATCAGCGAGCCCTGCAAGTGGGTTATATACGCTTCGGACCGTTCGACAGGTGCGAATGTAGCTGTCGGCATTGACATTGATGTTGATATTGATGGACCGGCAGACTGGGCCTGTGTGTGCGACATGATTTCGTCTGCAGATATGCACGTCGTGGAAATGATCATGAAAGCCATGCATTTTGATAACAGTCTCGTCAGTTTGGTAGCTTCGTTCACTCTCCCTCGACTTTTTGGCTGAGTCGAGGTCACACAGAAAACGGGATCAAAGTGTTGTTGTTATCTTCTACGTCACATCGCTCGCCACTGTACTCGTACAGTAGCACTGCCCAGCCAAGAAAGAAGACATAACATGACCAAGACTTCATCTGATCGCAATGCATTCGCTGCCGCTATCGATTTCTCAGGTTCCTCAGGCGCATACCATCTCTTCTCACTGACATACACACTCATTCTCAACGATCTCTGATCGGATCTCACCACACCCAGCCATTCACTTTCACAATGGCTTCAGGCAATACTCGAGGGTTCACCAACCCATTCTACTCCTCCACTCCTCCACCCCCGACATCGCCCCCGCCGTCGTATAACCATTCCGCCTCGGTCTCAACATCGCAAGGACCAAGCACCGGTCAGCCGATGCAATACTCCTCCTTATCGGATCTGACGAGAGGTAGAGCGGCACCGCCCCAGCCGCCTCAGCGGTTCGATTATCAGCCTCAACCCGAACGACAAGGGTACAGGGCACCTCCGCCTACTCACACTACGAATGATTATGAGTCGGGCTACAGTGGTTCAGGAGCAGGAGGGAGTGGAAGGAGAGTGCCGCCTGTACCGAGGGACGGGATGATGCCGCCTGTTCCGCCTGAACCACCCAGGAGGACTGTAGCTGCGCGTGAGTATGAGCGAGAGCTCAGTCAATACACGCTGAGAACACACAGCGGATTGGGGCCGAGAGATACAATTATACTATTGAGATGATAGTGTCACTCGCCGAATCACTCTTCAGACCGCCTGTGAATGTACGAAGTCTGAGGATCTAACCCAGAAATGGAAGCGACGCTGATACCTACTTTCGATATCTCGCCCCATTCCTCCTCGCACAGCCCCCGTCCCGCCGCGCCAACAAACACGCATGCAGCAAGTCCAGGGCTACATCCCCGATCGAGCGAGCAACACGGTCACTTCTGCCGCTGATCGGATGAGAGATGGGTTCAATTCGATTGCGACGAATGAGAGGAAAGATCAGGTGAGTTGTCGCGATCTGTAACATCGTAATTCTGGACTATTGCTCCTCATCCATCTTAACCGCTTCTTCGCTGTCCGCGACCCGGCGCGCATGTCGAATGTCATGGCCCGGTAGATTGCGATACGACGTCTTGCAAGTTGTCGGACGGCCTCTCCCCGTCCCCTTCCGATCACTAGAGACTCCCATCCCCGTATCACAGGCTTCGTTCTCGCCACCCTGCCATACTGACCTCACCTCTGTTGTCACGCACGGACTGCTGACCCTGAACCTCCGGCATGGCAGGTACTCGGCGGTCTCGGAAAACTGGGTGCCGGCGCTGCAAAGGGAGCAGCGAAGCTAGGTGCAAAGGGCGCATACCAGCTTGGCAAATTCGCCTCGAAGTAGATTCTGAGCGCATCACACAATTGCGTTGGTTCTGGATGTCCTGGGCTTCGCACAAGTCGGGAAGTTTTCCAGCTTTCAACGTATTGCGGATCGTAGGGCCTGGCCCCCGTTCGTACATCCGCACTCGGAAATCGGTATAATCTTCGTTTCAGCTATCGTTTAGCGGTCTGGGTCTGGCCGAGCAGTCAGTAGGAATCACGATCATGTTCATGTCGAAGGAAAAGACAATGTCATTCCGGGAATGTCGCTGGAATGGAGGAATCAGAATTGTATATCGTCTAAAACCATTATTGAACCTAGGATCCATCCGGTCAACATGTATACCATCCTCTTTTGTCAATGCCATGGGACTCTCACTGCCTTTTGTGCGGACGTGCATTCCTGACGACGCTCTGGGCTAAGCTACATCACCGCGGACACGGGTCCGGACCGGACAGCACCCGCCTTTGCCTAAGCCGCCGGATATTTCAGCCTGAAGCCTCCTTCAGAGGCGTCTCTCGCTCATCCTTACAAATCTCATCTTCTGGACATTCCCAACTTGGGATACATTGTATAATGGAGTTCCATTTCTTGTGGAATGGGAGGGCCAATGTCTACTTGGTAGTCGACTCGGGTGACCACGTGGTATAAAGCCGGTTTTCCCGTATACCGACTAGCACCAAAGTCAAGTTCCCTTTCGATCATGACGATGGTCTTCAACTATCAGCCATTGGGCGGGCCTTCTTACACGCTCCTTTCTTCTCGGATAAGATATATAGGATAGTATAGGATAGGATAGGCATACTCCCTTTGGCTTGACATCTCAGCTCGCTCCACTCGGCTCGACTTTTTAGTGGACCCAATTCTGCTGTGTTGCAAGTATCAGCGTGCTGCTATTCAGGACGTTTACCCTTGCTCCCTTCGCTCTGAGCAAATCCTCCATCAGTTCGGTCGACTCCTGGCGATCTCTGTCCCCGTGGAGCTTTTACACGAACAAACGTACCGCGTCCACGCGTCAATCTCTACGTGCAGTCCCGCTCACCGCGTCGGATCGCGTCGTGGTATACTGCTCGGCACCTGGTACAGCTAGCTCCAAGAATTGGCACGCGTACGGGTAGATACCGCTGAGATCTGACACTGCCAGAGGGTATGGCGGCAGACAGGTGAGTCCTATCCACCTATTTTATCTGAGCTTTCTTCCGCATGTAGCGCATGCTCTATCTGGGTGATCACAGCATTCGCGGAGCCAGACAGACAAATCATGCTGATCTATGTTATTCCCTCTTTGTGCCCTGTTTGATCAGCCGTCAAATGCCTTATGATGGGCCTTGGACGGGGCGCGCGAGGGCGACCGACGAGTGGCTGAGCCGTGAGTGATCTCATCTCGCAGATCTTCCGGACAGGCGATCATGCATTAAGGCGTGGATCAGTGGGCTGACAACTATGTTGAACACCATTCACCTGTGATACGCAGAGCACAAAGTTGTGAGTCGTCCTGCTACCTGAATCACGTCGATAGTAACTCAATCATTGGCGCTGACAGGGCAGTTCTGCACTCAAACAGGTCGTATCAGCGACCACAGCTTCGCTCGTCTCGACATTCGCGGGCTTCCCCTTAGACTCGCTGAAATCGAGATTACAGTCTTCGAGGGAGAATTTGTCGATACCTCGTCTAGCGGCTGAGGTCGTTCGAGAGGAAGGAGTCGGAGGGTGAGCTTGATGCTCGGGCATGTAGCAAGGCGGGACTTGCTTATCGAAGAATACTGCTGATCGTGTTCTATATACCTGCCTATGAACCAGTTTGTGGCGAGGTTTTCCGTGAGTTCTGCGTCTCACGATTTGCGTCATCTCCCTCACGTTATAAATCTCCCCGTTCACTAGCTATCTTATGGGATAGGACTGATAAGCTTCGCCCGCCCCTAGGCTCCCACTCATCACCATATCAATCGTGCGGACAATATCATTCACAATATATACGTCGACCAAGCGGATCCTTAATTCTGTTCCAGGCCCCTCAGCTGTAGCCTCCTCGTCTTCTAGTCACCGGGTCACTACGCCTGATGCTGAGGCGAGTAGCTCAAACATCCCGTGGGTGGATCTGAAGCTGGGTCTGTTTACAGGTGATACTGCTAGGGATGTGGCTTTGACCAGCATGCTTGCTGGAGGTGCGAGTGGAGCGGTTGTCTGTGTTGGTAGTGCGCCGTTCGAGCTTGTCAAGGTGAGTCTTCGGAGGTCATCGTGACTCATATCAATCCATGTCACAGCTCGCGCACTGACTCGGTTGCCCATCGACTGATCATGATGTTGCCTTGTAGGTCCGGCGTCAACTGGAGTACCAAATCTACCGAGATTCTCACCCCGAACTCTTCCGACCCAATCCTCCTCCATCAGCAGGAACATCCCTCCCGACAAATCCCACACCTGCTCCTCGACCTGCCCCATTTGTACCGCCCACAACCCTCCAAGCGGTCCGCTTGATAGTCACCTCATCAGGATACAGAGGTCTGTATACTGGCTGGAGATTGCATTTCATCCGAGATACATTGGGTACGGCCCTATACTTCGCGGAGTATGACGTGATGCGGTACTATCTGGGCAGGAGCAGAACGAAAGGCGCTGGTGGTCAGGGAGAGATGGGTTCGGGCGATGTACAGGGGGATGTGCCGGATTGGGCGAGAGCTTGGCTGCCTAAGCAGATCATACCGTTCTTATGTGGGAGTTTGGCCGGGGTATCAAGTTGGGCTCTGATCTACCCTGTGGACGTGAGTGAAGACAGTCTTCCTAGAATGAAAGCTCAGGGAAGAGGAAGCTGACTCGAAACGATATATGGCGGACGTATTCTTGGTCACCAATAGGCTATCAAGGTGAGTTTCCTGTAGCAAGCACATGCGGCAGCTCGGTTGCCACCGGCGGAGCGGATAATCCGGGAGCTGATGATATGCTTCCAATGCATAGACGAAAGCGCAACAACGAGCGCTCTCGGGGCTGGAACCCCGAACTCCGTTGTATCAGCTAAGAAGATTAGTGAGAGGCGTCGATAAGGATAATCCGAAACCCTGGTTGACGGGCATCGCGAGGCTGTATCGAGGGTGAGTACCGACGTGTCCATCAGGCGGACTGCACTAGTGTGAATGTATCGGCGAAGGCCAGTGCTGCGTACGGGGACTGCTCACTTTCCACCTCTCGCGCAACTCGGGGAAGCTTTTCCTGCTCGTCTTCTAAGCTATATGCAACCGCACCAACCAAATCCACCATAACAATGCTCCAAGCGAAGTAAAAACTGAATCAGCTGACCGTGCAACTCCTGCCCTTAGCCTCGGTGTATCGATGATCCGTTCCATGCTCACTCATGGCTTACTCTGGACCATCGTCGATGCCGCCGGATCGTGGATCGAGACGAAACCATTCACAAGGCTGGCTACGTCGTCATCGTCGTCGACATCGAGTTCATCGGCGACTGGATCCGACGAGCTGAAGTAAGGTGTGGACTGCGAGTGTCGGACCAAGATTGAGGTCAGGAGGGAATGTGTTCAGTGGTTCAGCCGCTCCATGAGGGATCAGAGGCTCCACGACCCGAATCGCCTTGACTTGGATGAACGAAGCCGCTCGCTAGCTCGATCACTTCCTCGCTCTTTTCCTCTCGGCTCGCACGGGGTGCTTCGGAATGAATTCATCTGCGTGAATGCACGGTTGTGCTCGAGTGGGCGATGAACCGCTGTGCCGGCCCATCGGAATTGCAGCACCCCCTTGGCCTAAGGTCATAACGCAGTGGATTGGACCCAGAAGGCAAATTGCAATTCGATCAAGGGTGACATCTGGGATGGCGTCCTGTCTGTCTGCTGTTTTCGATTGACGGTCCGACTTCCTGCCTTTCTCGTCCGCGTCTTCCTCGTCATCATCGTCGACCCCATCATTACCATCTTTCGTTCTCCTATCGCAATCAACATCAATCTGTTCCCATTCCACCGCGATTCACTTGGGATTTGGTCTCGATCATCGCGCTTGCTTTCACTGTAGCGTAGCGGAGACATAGAAACCAGACTGCACGCATATCTAAACGAATCATATAGTCATATCGAAGCAATACAACATATCTCTGTATAGGTCGAACAAGAAGTAATCAGTAGAAGTACAATGCTCCTCAAAAATCCAGTAAATAGAACACTATCCTCATCGTCATTCACCCATCCGAATCATTCAACGCAAACCTCGGATGAGATAGATTCGCCTTCATATAGTAGCAATAAAGCATCTACCATCCCTGTCAGGTCAGCACAGCCCTATGCGATCGAAAGACTTGCAGCACACCAATACTAAGAACATTCTCTTCCAATATCGATGCATCCCATCATCTTGTACTTTCCGATTCGAGTATGCAGTTTTCAGTGGGCAGGGTGGATGATCTCCCATTCGTAGGCCCGGGCGCAGTGACCGTAGCGCCACATAGTGAACCATCCAGTATGATTGCGTCAAACGGTAGTCTATTGATCTCCTTACGGGACAGTCGCTAGCTGGGTGAATGCGAGCAGGGGGGTTATGGTATGGTCTTGTGAATAGTGAAATGCTGTGGGTAGGCAAGACATGCTACGCTGCGCTATAGCTGCTCCTCCTGCCACGAAGTCTCCGACCACTCCTTGGTGCTCATTTGCGACAGTCGACTAACGCACCGCGCAAACGCGAAGAGCTCCTCGTCGCCTGAGAAAAGGGAAGACGCACCCACGTCGGAAGATGAGAGGCCCTGCGAGGGTGGGTACCAGAAACCAACAAAGAGGGCAAGGTCAGCGTCCAAGTTAAAGTTGGTATGATAGCGCGTGAGAAGTCACAAAGCTGGAAAGGGGAGGGGAGGGCGGCTGGACTTCATCTCATCCATGTGAGACTTACGAGCTCTTCCATGACTGTTCAAGTTGAAAGTGAGTAGATAAATCGCGATTCACGATAACAGTATCGGTCAGCTGATAGACGCTAATGATCGATGGCCGATCCTCACTCACCGCTCGCCATGTGCTCGTCCTCGGCCGCTGAACCGTGCTTATCTGAGAATACTTGGAAGATGGGTACTTCGGACGAGATGAAGATCTTGGTTCGGTTCTCGTAGCACGCTGTGGTTTACGCGAACAGGCCAGAATCTATCAGCAATCACATGAATAGTAGTGGTGAATGGCTTAGTCTGCTCGTAGATATGGGACGACTTTTTCCGATATACAACACAGGATATGTGAACAACAGCATATGACAACACACTCACCATCAATGAACGTAATGAACCTCCTCGCCTGATCTCGCTCTGAGAGTCCCATCCTCGGTACATCCTCCACGAACACCGTCCCAAACCTACCCGTGACTTCGAGGTAATCCGCTGCGCTCAGAGGCTTATTGCACAGATCCGAGAAGTTGAACCGGGCTATACTTCCCGAAGATTCCGGTACATGCAGTTCTCTGCCCCACAAGGGGATCGTGCGATCTTGTACGATCTCGGTCGAAAGAGGGTCTTGCGATGCGAGGGAGGTGAAAAGCTTGGACATCTCGGATTTGGTGGATTCGTTCAGAGGGGAGAAGTAGACTTTTGATAGTGCTCGAGGGATCTTTCGGTAATCTGTGGACATGTACGAGGTGGTCAGTACAAGCGATATCCTGCGTCTCACCTATCGATTCCATCAGACCTGCGAGAGCTGCACTGGTTATTGCGCTATGGGTTGTTCACGGACTCACCAGTACCCGAATCCAGATCTACCACCTCAAACTTCTCCTTGATCAGCTCGATTGCCGGGATGAACGATTGTCGCTGGATGCCGTTAATGTACAGCTCATCGGGATGTCGACTGACGCAACCAGAAAGAAAGTCGGCAGTCTCTCAGTAATACTCCAAGTTCAGTAACATAGTGGCCCGCACGCACTTGGAAGTCATCACGCATACCACACCAAATGACATGAGCTTCTCGAGCAGTTGGCGCAGTAACATTGCTGTTACGATATCTGTGACCTACGTACAACGATATTATCTCGACATGTCAGTATCAGCAGCACAGAAGGACACACAAAAACGCTGATTTAGGAGTTTTCCGACTTTCGACATCTCGACAATGCAGGTCGTCTTGACTTCACGTCGGTTCGCAAAATCCGCCCTCACTCACCTGAAACTCGTCGAAACACAACACCCTTCCCTCCTCCGCTAAGCTCCTTGCAACCTCTGGCAAAGCATCCCTCTTCCCCATCCCCATCATCGCATACTTCGCTCCTACCGCATGTTGGCGCTGCAACACGTCCAACATGAATGAGTGGAAATGTATTCGCGTGGACCCGAACCCGCCTTCTTTTCTCGACCGGAATTGTTTCGGTAATGTCGAGTGGAAGAGGTCCATTAACATTGTTTTACCGGTTCCTACGCTGCCGTAAAGATACAGGCCTTTGGGAACTTTGTCTAGAGATATTGTAGATGCGGGCTGAGCGGGTTTGCGACCGAATATCCTGCCAAGCTATAAGTGAAATTGAGATCGGGTATGAACCGTATCATTGTTAGCTTGAAGGCTCGATGATATCGGCTCTGAAAACATACAACAGGTGGACATGATCCAAGGTCTTACCAACAGGATAGGTGTATCGACATTACTCACAAACGAAGTCGACTGTTGCGCCGCCTCAGGCGGTATTTCACCTGGATCATAGTGCTCTAAATCATTCCATAACCTCTGCAATCTACCTATGATGACCCGCTGACTCGGGTCCGGCCGTAGTACTTTGTCCTGGACAAGATGGTCGTACCGCGTTATCGGATCTGTCAATACGTAACGAGGTAATGAGCTTGTCGAGCCAAATAATCCCCAAGAGGAGAGTCGGAACAACGCTGCTCACCTTTGAAGGAAGCTCTGGCTTCGGCAGCATGATTAGACAATGTATGGTGAGAAGGAGAAGACCTATGCTCTTCCAATATTATCCGTGATGACGAGTGAAATCCTCCTCTATGCGATACTCTGTATCCAGAAGAGGGCTGTTCGCGTATTCTTGAGCCAAGTCGAGAGGCTTGCGAAGACAATTGAGACGATAACGATGTATCACGTGTGGATGATCTCCTGATCGCTACAGAAGTCGAGAGAGTGGCAGGTCGACGAGCTAGTAACGTTGCCGTGGCTGTTGGTGACGATGTTGAACCTCTCATGATAGGCCAGCGACTGAGTCATATATGTACAACCAGGTATCTTGTTGGAGTCTATCTCTACGATAATGATTGACCATGCAAAGTGAGGTATAAGTTGTGGGCAACACCAGGAATGTTTGTACCACGATAACAAGTTCAAATGTCGAGGATTCCGGTGGACGATACGATACACCTGATAACCTTTGAGAGTCGGTCAATGGCCCCGGTTAATTGCATTGCATAATTGCATTGCATGTCATGTCATTCATTGCATGACATGGTCGACAAAAAGCGGAGACTTTCCGGCGACTCATGATGTAATGACTTGAACGGTGGAAACTATCGGCGTTCTATCTCGGTCTCTGCGCTTCGTCTCCAAGACATGCATGTTCTCATACGCGTGTCGGAAGCTCTGGCAGTCGTCATTAAGAGGCATGGCTGTGAATATCATGCATATCATGAGCATACGATCTCTTTCGCTCTTCGTAAAGCCTAAAGCCTATGTATTGGGAAGCTGGTGTCAAGACGCGGACATTTACCGCCGCGTACCACATAACCTTCTCTCGGCGAAGGCCGACATTGTGACTTGTCGCATGGATGCCATATTGCCGAATTTGATCCCGCTAGCACTTGCACTTGATACGTAAACAAAAACATGCAATAAAAGGGTAAACACGCTAACACGCTAACACGCGACTGGCTTCCAAGTCCAAGGGAGCAAAACAAAGGTTTAGATAGATAAACAATGCTCACTATCATTCAACTTGAATCTTCGTCATCTACATCGTCAGTAACATACACCATTGATGATCAGATATTGACAACGACATTGATATCGATCTCAACTTTCTCACGTCAGTAGCGGCTTGGACGCCTCATCGCCATGTCACGCAGACCCACCACCACGAGAGGTACAATCTCGCGAACGGCATCGTCAGCCTCCATGGCCATGCCGCCTCCTTCGAGAATACCGAACCGGCCACCGTCGGTAGCATCGAACATTCATAAGTCCCAGTCCCAGCCCGCGAATAGACAGGGACAGGACGATGGCACGGGGAGCGAAAGCAGGCCAAGCAGTCCTAGCAGACGAGCGAGATTCCCCAGCGGCCAGAGCGTAAAGGGGAAAGAGGGTGCTCGCAGTGAAGGTAATGGGGAGATCAACATCCAGGTAGTCGTTAGGTTACGGTAAGTGGCCATCGTCTCCCAGAATATTACTTCATGTGCAGCTATGAGGTGGCTTTATAGCTGCTCACACTGACAACGTACCTACATGTAAAAATAAACAGAGGACGATCACCACAAGAAGTCGCTTCGGCATCACCAATAATCACCACAACATCGGGAGCTGTGTCAAAAGCCATCACGATCGAGACGACGCCTCTACCGTCGTCCAGTCTAGCTTCTTTCACAACCGCTTCGTCATATGGTGGGCCGCAACAACCCTCAACCAAGACATATCCCTTCGACAAGGTGTTCGGACCTGAAGCCGATCAGACCATGATCTTCAATGAGGTTGCCGATGGCATGTTGGATGAAGTGCTTGCGGGGTACAATTGCACGATTTTCGCGTATGGCCAGACAGGAACTGGTAAAACGTGAGTCATCAGCCTGCCTCCTTTCAGAGATGCACTCTAGCCATTGCCGGAGAGAGGTGCTTATGATCCATTTGCTTGGGGCAGATATACGATGCAAGGCGATCTCGAACTCACCAACCTGGACGCACCGAAATCAACCGCCGGTATCGTCCCAAGAGTCTTGCATCGTCTGTTCACAGTCCTTGAAGCAACGCCCAACACCGAATTCTCCGTCAAGTGCTCGTACGTTGAGCTGTACAACGAAGAGCTCCGGGACCTCCTGGCGACAGAGTACAAGGGAGATTTCGCTTCGGCAAATGCGAAGGAAGTGGGCGGCTTGAAGTTGTATGAAGATGGCAAGAAGGGAGTGATGATTCAAGGACTGGAGGAAGTAGGCGTTAGAAGCTTGAAGGAAGCGCTGAACACGGTGGATAAAGGTGTAAAGAGGAGACAGACTGCTGAGACTAAGATGAACACCGAGTCATCGTGAGTACTCCTAAGCTTGCGACACGATCTGGTTGCAGATACCGCAGAGCGTGAAAGTTATCCCTTTCTGGGACATTGTACTAATTGAGAGATGATCTGCGCTGCACAGTCGATCGCATACCATCTTCTCCGTCACCGTTCACGTAAGGGAGACCAACGTGCATGGTGGCCGGGAAGATCTACTGAGGATCGGTAAATTCAACCTCGTCGACTTGGCCGGATCAGAAGCTATCGGCCGATCAGGAGCGACAGACAAACGAGCGCGAGAAGCGGGAATGATCAACCAGTCCCTCTTAACGCTTGGAAGGGTTATCTCAGCCCTGGTCGAGAAGGGCAGTCATATCCCGTATCGAGAGTCCAAACTCACTCGATTGCTGCAAGATTCGCTCGGTGGTCGAACGAAGACCTGCATCGTGGCTACGGTGTCGCCCACGCGGTCAAATATGGAGGAGACCCTGTCGACCTTGGATTATGCGATCCGGGCGAAATCCATCAGGAATCGACCAGAAGTCAATGCGCACATGACCAAGACCGGCCTGCTGAAAGAATATGTTGGTGACATCGAACGGTTAAAAGCTGAGCTCATGGCATCTAGGGAGAAGAATGGTATCTACATTCCCGAGGACCAGTGGAAGGAAATGCAAGAAGCCCAACTGCGCCAAAAGTCAGACTACGACGAGGCTCGTCAGAAAGCCGGTGTGATAGAGGTCGAACTCGAGACCAAGAAGAAGGAATTTGATCAGGTCAGCGTCAGATTCTTGGCGACTACCGAGGAGCTGGCCCAAGTCAGAGAAGCGGAACGGCAGTTGACTGAGATGCTGGAAGAGACGAAAGTAGTGTTGGATCGGGTCAAAGTTGACTTAGAGGAAGAAGCGGTCATCAGCAAAGCATATAAGAAAGGCGAGGACCGATTGGACGCCGTCGCTGGAGGTCTGAAGAAGGTAGCTACGGAGAGTGTAGCCGATGTGGGCGGACTGTTTGACAAGCTTGGTAAGCTCTGATGCCTTCTTCCCTTGGCTTCTCGTTGCTCTGTTCGATGCTGATTTCTCTGGATCTGTATTCTTGCAGCCCGAAAGGCAAAGGTGCTGGGATCCAACTCCGATGCAGCGACAACCTTCGGTGGCAGTCTGAAGTCTCTCTCAGAGAACCTGAAAACCGGACTTGCTCAGTTACATTCTGCGCATGACGATTTCAGCCAAGGAGTGAAAAGCGAGTTGGAGGAGTATGCAACGAAAGGACAACAGGTCAGTGCATACAGATATCACATTGTGCTCAAATATGCTGAACATCGATGTGACGCTTCAGACCTCTCAAGCGGATCAACGAGCTCTAGACAAGTCCTTTTCGATTTTCAACGACCTGGCGAAGCGACTATCGGCTTCGAACGAGAAGGGCCAAAAGGAAGCTGCTGAAGCGAGCAAGGCAATTTTAGCAGTTAAGGAGGAAGTGCAGGCTTCCGTCCGACAATGGGCAAGCGGTGTTAGCGAGAGGAGCGAAAAGATGGTAGGGGACTTGCTGGAACATCAACAGGAGCATCTCGATACGGTGAGTCTCCGATCCTTTTATATCCGTTCTCCATACTGTGTCGATGGAAAGCTGACGAGGGATTACCCTGCTCAATCTCAGGTCGGATCCGTTCTTGGATCCACAGCGGATCTGGTAGACGCGGTCATAAGCACCACGTTGGCTCATCTATCGTCCGAAGCTGACTCTGCTCGAAAGACAAGAGATTCGGCCTTGCAAGCCTCGTCCTCCGAGATCAACCGCCTTCAATCCCAGAACGCGCTGTTATTCCGCCTGCTAGCCGAAGAGAGGGAAAAGACTGCCAAGCTACGAACAGAGCTTATCGGTAACTTCACGCGAATGATCGCGGGCTTCACGGATGCGCAGGAACACAGTCTGACAACGATGATGGACAAGGTCAAGATTGAGAATGAGAGCGCCGTCGAAGAGATGCGGGCGTTTGGTGAAGACGTGGGCAGAGACTGGGAGATTGGGGAGAACAGGAGGACGACGATGCGGGATGAGCTGGAGATGGGCGGCGAGACGGCTAGGAGACAACGTTCAGCTGGTCAAGAGGTGAGCACTCGCATTGCATAGCTCGGCCAAGCTATACAAGCATGGGAAATAGTACGCTGATCATGAGGCACGACGTTCCTTCGATAGGCTCTGAGTAACGTCAGAGAAGGACCGAAAGAGAGGCTCGAAGTCTATGGACAAGAGACTGCGAACGAGGCACAGTCACACGTTGAGGTAGTTGACGGATTCTGCGCACAAATCGGCAAGAGCGCTACTGAAGGTGAGTCATCCTCTTCGGTCCCAGGAATGACCAATCTTTTGACACAGATTCTTGATGCTGACATGTGTTTCCATGGCAATCATACGCAGTGTCGAGCAAGTCGACCTATAGGAGCAAGAAACAAGCAGACTACATTGCTGCGATTTCCAGCTCTGTGGGCCAGACCCACCAAGCTTCCAAAAAGAGATTTGAGGAAGTCGCGGACGGTATCGCGTTCATGAGCTCTGGCTTGATGGCTTCGGTGAGTGTTCTCGCTGCCATTGTTGTCTCAGACTACCTATCCAACGAGTCATACTTACACGCACACTATGTGCCAGGCCTTGGGTGCTGACTGGTCATGTCTCTTTGTCGTATCATAGCAATCTCATGCGTCTTCATCATTCACCCAGGCGTACAGTAATTCCACCACCACTCTCGACGGCCTCATGCAATCGACGGCAGCATTCCTGTCGAGCGGTATCCAGGAAGACGTGCCCACCGGTATCACCCCCAAGAAGAAGGTGTGGAACGTACCGACCGAATGGCAGAGAACGGGAAGTCGGGAAGCTGTGTTGGCTAATTGGAGGAGACGGGTTGAAGCCGGTGAAGTGTCGATGGAGGAGGCGGCACTAGGAGTGGAAGGTGAAGATGAGAGCGAAGGAGACCACCTTGCTCAGGATGAGGAGCACCATGAGAGGGGAGAAATCGATTCTGTGGATATGGACGGACCGCTTCGAGGGAGCGTTCGCTCAGACACAGGCACACAAGAGGCCATGTCCGCCTCGTCTTCCTCAAGCTCCAACATACAATCTCGCGAATCCACCCCGATATCGTCGCTGCCGACAGCCCAGGATCAACCTCCGGCCCAACAGCAGCAGCAGCCGCAGCCGACCGCCGCTCCACCTTCAGGGGTACCAGTCATGTCAGCCTCGGATTTGCGGACCTCTGTCAATGGCCGCGGTGCCACTCATGGCCGATCACTCAGTATTCAAGGTGGTCAGAACGGAACGTCGCTTAGAGTCCCATCAGGTATGGAAGTGAGGAAAGTCAAGAATTCCCTTAGTAATGCCACTGTGGTTGGTGGTGGCAAGAAATCAGGCTTCGGTTTCGGAGGCGCAGAAGAGAGACCGCAGATGACTGTATTAGGCGAGGGCGTGGGGGTCAACGTGCCCCGAAGATCCGCAAGGAGGTAGGGCGGTGAAATGTAATGGTTGGTTACGATCATGGTTTAGTAAAGATCGTTCTGTGATCATGATCAGTTCAACTGAGCGTGATAGATTGGTTGTTTATCCGGTTCGATTGGTCCGTTTCCTTGTATATCTATCTTTGGCTTAAATCTTGGTAGGGGTATTGACTTATGTTAGAATTGCTTTTGGTCTCTGATCAATTATAGTCATCATTATATATATACCCTGTCAGACGATATGATAACATAGCTTGATGCATCGAGACTGAAAACTGTGTGAATGGACATGAGGGGTGTGATAATAGGACTGATTCCGATTCTGAGTGCGCCTCACCAGTAGATCACATTACGCCTCTCTGCTCTCCGAATGAGGGAAATCTACAGTAGGACTGAGGCGACGAGCGATCAGTCGGCTCATCGCAGTGTCGGCAGATTCAATGCATGTTGGCCATTCCGCAACTACCCTCTGCCCCTACGCCTAGGCTGCAGTGCCCCAGGTGCGCCGCCGCCATTCTGAGATCGAGACTGAGGTTGAAGCGGGGGACCAGCACCAGCGCTGGCACCTTGTTGCGCTCCGCCCCCTGTTCTCGTATCGGAAGACTGTGATGGCTGTTGTGAATGTGGCTCACCACCCAACTCCGCGATTCGCCGCTTCGTATCCTCCATCGCGAGTCTCCTCAGCTCGTCCGCTGAAGCGTACTTGGAAGGATCTACCGTCCTTGGATCTCTGGGAGGGGCTATACCAGGTCCGCTGGTGGTGGGGGTGGTCAGGGGTGTTGGTATAGGGTACGCATTGGACGATTGTGGTAAAGTGTATTTGTTATCCGATGTCAAGGCGTTTGGGACTGAACCCGGTCGCGATGGGGTAGATGAATTGGTTAATGAGGAGGACGCCGATCCCGATGCCGATATCGGCTGAGATAGATTATTTGACTGAGACTGGAACGCAATCTGTGATTGCCCACTCCCACTCCCACCCCCACTCCCACTCCCACTTCCGATCCTCTCGATCCTCGCTCTCCTCTCCGTAGCTGTAGAAGGCCCAGCCACCTGACCATACTCCCTCCCTCCGCCAGCTCCAAGACCCGGGGGTACACTACCGTCCGGTAAGAGGTATCCTTGGCGAATACGCTCCTCACGCTCGCGCTGCTCGATCGCTGCTACTTTTGATATCAGTGATTCTTGGCGTGCCGAGTCGGAGGACAGCTCGGGGAGAGTTGGGGGCTCGACGCGCGTGTGGGAGAGCCCTGCGGACGTAGGACGGTGGGACGCGCATTAAGGAATATCCGAAGCGGATTGGGAAAGCGCAAGGTTAGGTTAGGTTTGTAGTGATGAGATGAGGTGATTTGAAGCTATGTCAGCATCCTTGGGATCAGAGGCTCGATGAGCTGGAGCTGGCGGAACGAAACCATGGAGGATAGAGGAAGGGGACAGAAACATGTTTCTGAGCTGAAAACAGGACAGAAGATGCTCACATGCTCGCCATTGTACTGTGCCGCGCCAGATCGAGCAATGCAGGGAAGTGGGATGTCAGCGGCTGTCCCTCGATCGACCCCAAACGAAATACGAGACGGCGTTGTTTTGACATTCGTGTCTGACAGTCAATGTTTATGGACGACGATCAAGTAGCTTCACCACTCACCAGGCGGTCTCAGCTCGGCCCTTGAGTACTCCGACAGATCTCTGGTCTTCTTGTACTCTACGAACCGCTTCATACGACCTCCTGCAGGGTTCGGTATCTCGAAATAACGATTGCCTAACGCGAAGAGAGCGGAGGCGAGGGAAAAGGACTGTAATTAGTGGCTTGTCGGTTGCCAACTAACAATTGACCAACGAGCTGTTTCGCAGACTGAAGTGTGTGCGGAGACTCACCTTGCAAATCATATCCTACCAGCCCCTGCACATTGCAGAAGAATAGAGTCAATTAGCTGTTCGCCCCACCCGCCATAAGCAAGAACCAACCTTTGGCCTGAAGAACCTCTTGACAGCTGAGAAGACACCGCTCATTTCTGCCTATTTCCACTTTCTCTCGGTCGGCTCAACTTCGATCCACTGCTGGACGGCCGTGGTGATATGTTTCGTTGCGTGACTATGTTGGGGGTCAGTACGACATGACAAGAAGCTCAAAAGATCGGACTGGACTCGTTTCTGGCATCTCTTGTATGATTTCATCGATTGCTGGTTGCGTCAAAGTGGAGGCTCCAGAGAAAAACGTCTGCACTGTCGTCCTAAGTCGTGCGTTTATGCCACGTCAAGCGCCGGTACCGTCGTTGTCATCGTCGTCATGGTGCCTGTCTATCACCCGGAGTTGAGCGAATCGCTGCAATGCAACGTGCGTGAGAGTGTAGTGTGGTGAGTGTTGTTGGATTCGTAGCATTGGTATTTGGTGGCGTCCTATCCAATCTCGCGACTGGTGTGACGCCCTGCGAGTGAGTGACTACCCGCCTACATTCGCCCATCAACTATCAGTATCGTCTTTCGTCTTACAATCAAAGGATGGGCAAGTCCGGATCGATTCAATCTGGGACGGCCGCTTTCACCGGTCACAGAATCACAGTTTGACTCGACTGCTCAATATAGATTCAACGGGGAAGGAAGGGATGTCTTCCTTGCCCTTGACCATACCGCCACCTTTGTGCATTCCACGAGAGTCGACCATTATCGATGCGGGAATCACTGAGCGACCGAACATAAAGTAGACCGGAGCCGTGATTCGCCCGCCGCTCACGACCCTCTCCTATCTGAAATTGTGACGCATTAGGCACCACGAGCTATATATATCTGTTGGCTTGGCCTTACTCCAAGCGCTGCCGAGGGAACAGCTCTGTCAAGATGAAGTACGGTAAAGAGTTTCAACAGATATTGGAGAGTTCATCTTTCCCTCCGGACTGGAAAGAATCGGCGATAGAGTACAGGCAAGTGAGTATCGCGTGTTGCCCTTGCAGAAATCAGTCTGTCCACCCTCATTTTGGAGTTTGAGGCTATCAATATCCGGATGGCTAGTCTATCTCGCGTGTTCTGCTAGACTGACTAGGAGTTTGTCCGCCTCCCATTAGCTCAAGAAACTCATCAAGAATGTTGTCTCAGAGCTTACCGCGATGGGGCTCTCGCCCAACGTTCTTCATAGACTGCTCGTCACAGAAGACGGTACAGCACATCTACCTACAGCCCCCATCGACAATGACGGCTACAACGACAACAACCAAACCGAATCTGTGAATGTACCGGGCGGCATTAAAGGGAAGGCCGCTGGAGAAGAAGAAGAAGTGTTGGAATTTGAGTTCGAGTCGTCGCCCGAGAACAGTCCGCCCAATATGCAATCTGGCTCAGTCGGTGGGACGGGTGCGAACGCTGTCGCGGGTCCATCAAGACAGAGACCGCATTCTCACGAACCATTGGAAGTCGTCCTTGACCCTATACCCAACTCACCTCCACGTATCGGATCATTATCCAAAGACAGCGCCGAATCAGACGACATTATCTCGCCCCATCCTCATCTTCACCATCATCGCAAATTCAGATTGCGCCTCCTCTCAGAGACGTCCCAGGCTAATGCTAATGCTAGAATGGCTGGGACAGTCGAGCCGATACGACCTATGAATGTCATGCAGTTCTTGGAGGCGCGTGAAGCTGCAAGATCGCCTCCGCCAAAGGTCGAAACATCAGATGAGAAGACTCAGGAGCACAGAGGACGTCGGGTGGTGAGGAAGGCGGTTATGGATGGTCATGGAGGTGTGAAAGCAGAGTATGTCTTGACGGGTGGGTAGAGTGCTTTCCTGTTTCGTTCTATCGACGAGCTCCAATCCACGGTTGTAATGTTTCCGCTCTTCCGTCATACATTGTGAGGGTCTAATTGATTTCCGCTTTCCATCGCTTGTCTTTTTCCAGGCGATCCGAGCAATCCCAAACCGCAACTACGCCTACATTTATCCACCTCACGATCCCCCTCGCAATCCACAGAAGAATCTCTGCAATCTTCACTCCCTTCCCCCTCGCCGTCGCCATCGAACTCAGGGACGGATCCGCTGGCTGAAACAGATACAGAAGACGAAGGCTCCGACTCGGAGGTGCCGCTATCCGCTTCAATCTCGGCTACACCACGAGCTTTCGATCCGAAGAGGTTCAAGAGCCCCATCCTGCCTAGTAGTCCGACTCTCAACAGGATGAGAACGGCCTTGTCGCCTATTTGGGCCATCGCGAGCGGCAAGGATCTGAGAGAAGGCATGGGCGACTTGGCTTTGGATCCAGTCACCACCCCTACGCGCTTGACACCCGGCGGATCAACGACATCCCAGACATCGTACTTCTCCAATAGACCTGAAGATACCGTGACCGTAACCCCTAGCCCTTCACCTAATCATAGCCCAGAAGACATTCCAGAGATCTCATCGTCCTCTGACTCTATTACCGGATCTCACGAAAGGGACTTTATCATACCGCTCTCATCCGACCTTGCGTTCTTCCATCTCCTTACATCTGCGCTTACATCCCTGTCGACCTTCCACGAACGCCAACAGACCTTGTTCAAAGACAACGTGGAGAACCTGTGCACCCTCATCTCCAATTCGATCTCTCCATCCTCCGCCCCTGAAGTCATCCCAATACCGCTCAACCCATCAATAGACCGTTCATCCGATTCTCGAGCCGCGAACAATGCTATTTCGAGGATCCATCAGCCCAATACGAAAGCCTCAAAGAAGGACTTGTATGCATGGCGAGAGATCTTCACGTTGTGGGTAGAAGCGGAGATATTCGAGTCAAACTCTGAGAGAGACAGAGGCGAGAGGACGGTGGAGGCTGCAGAAGCTCGGTTGCAGAAATTTGCAAATGAAGTGGTCAAAAGGGGGCTGGGAGACAGACGAACATTGAGGGGCAAGAGATCGAGGAAGAGCTGGGAGGAGTTTCTGAGGCTGAATGTGCTGTTGTTGGACCTCAAGCGATTCCAGGTGGCCAACGTCAATGCAGCGAGAAAGTGAGTTATCTATGCGTGAGACTGGCGAGTGAGCACCGCGACAAATGTCACCCAAGAGGAAGCAAGTATAAATACAATATACTGCTTGCTGACCTGTCCCTACTGTCAGAATCCTCAAGAAACACGACAAGAGAACGGCTCTTACGGCTTCAGCTGGGTTCCCAAGCTTCGTGCGGTCGACTTTGTCAGCTCACGTAGATAAAGACGGGAACGTGTCCACTTGGACGTTCTACAATACGTCTTTGCCTCATGTGCTGCTAGCGAGTCTGACAGATACCTTGTTGCCGTGAGTGAATCCCGTCCCCGAGCCAGCTCCTACGACCCATCCTTAGCCGATTGCAATACAATTCGACTCAACTGATATTGATACTCCTGCCCCGCTGCAGTATCTTGCCGAGTCTAGACGACTATGCCTGTTTGATATGCACGAGTATAGCTTTCAAGCCCATCAGGCTAGGTTGCGGCCATCTGTTCTGCGTGCGGTGTCTCGTCAAGATGCAGAGAGCCGGGAAGGAGGAGTGCCCACTATGTCGGTCCAAGGTGATCTTGTTGGCAGATAAGGGTGAGTGATGGTGTGGGAGCAGAATTGTGTATGCTAATCCGTGCCTCATTTGTCAACATAGACTCGCTCGATTTGACAGTGATGAAGTGAGACTCGCTCCCATCTCCGATCGGGTCTTTCGGGCAGACGAACAATCTACCAAGTGACGCACGATAAGAGGGCATCACAGCTAACTTGCTTTTGATATAGCTTCATGAAGGAATGGTTCCCCAAGGAAGTCAAAGCCAAACAGCGCGAGAACGACGACGAACTTGCTATCGAGCATTCGAGCCACAAGGCACAGGCACGCCCACGTTCACGTCCACAAATTCAAAGCGGATCATCGCAACAAACTCATACGCGAAGGGAGGCGGACGACAAGAAGTGCGTGGTCATGTAACCGCCTGACCTGTGTCTCTGTTCAGGAACGACTATAGGCATCCCACGAGCTTATCAGTGTAGTAGAGGCATAGATGTTATGGTAGAACAGCCCGCGAGAAACATCATTTGCGGCACTTTCAAGGAAAGGTAGCCTATCTGGTACCAATCATAGACTAATGATATGTTGTTGTTCCGTGTCACATGCTGTATTAGCGTAATACTATCACCAATATGTAATAGCGTACTCATTCTATGTATGTTATATCGGTGTAAGTGCTATGCCACACAGTACAAACTAACACATGTGGGATGTGAGGGCACTATAGCTATTCTCAAGCCTGGCGCTGTACGCATAGCATAGTCCAGTTTCAAAGGATCTGAGACTCTCGGAATTATCAGAAGATCATGACCGAGGTTTATGGAGCTGACAAGCCTGAAGGCTCCAGAAAGATGCCTGACGAGTTATGATGAATGATTGACGATCGAGGATCAGTGTTCCTTTGACAAGTACTGTACATGTAGCTCATGACTAGGCGATATGATACGAGGTGTGAATATCCTTTGTCACTTTGCGCCCGGGATGTTGGGCTACAAACTCACGGATGTGATCGTAAGGCAAAGGTAGGGGCGAGTTTGAGGGGGGTACGGGGGAACCGGATCGAGGGGGGGATCGCTACGAGCAACCTCACAGTTATACATGGAGGCCTCCTGCTGCTCAACGACAATCTCATGTGGACGAACCGCCTCGTCAAAATACAAGTCGACAGACTCTGGCTTTTCGGTCCATCGTACGGTAAATACTGTATCTATGGCTTGGCAAGTCAAGTCTAGCTAAAGGTCATCGTTGTCTTATCTTAACTTATCTTATCTAATCTAATCTATGTATACACTCTGTGTTCGTCCATTGCTGTATTGTAGAGCACACCCATAGGATGATATCCATTCCCAGCAACATCCTGGCCTTTGCAGCCCTCTTGGGACTTCTCACCCCAGCTCTGGCGGTCGACGAATCTCGAGTCCAAGCTACTGTCCACCTCAACTTCCCTTTCGATACCAGCTACCTCGGTTCCGTGAATGCAAACACAGCAGACGCAGATGCAGAGGAAATCTCACCCAGGCCCCATGACTTTGTGTTCACCATCGGTGATATCAACAGGGCCAAGAATGGCACCGATGATATTGACTCCTCAGTACCGAAGCCCGGTGGAGAGAACGGTGGGGAGAATATCAATAGGGACGGGTGGGTCACCAAGGATTTTCAGTGGCTGATCTACGAACAGCCCGACCAAGGGGTCAGGAAGACGATCAATCCTCGGGTTGTCTATAATTCTAGTGTGAGTATCAGTCCCTTGGCTCTGGTCCGAGATAGTACCCAACAGCTGCAGTGTGACATAATACCCTTCCAGTTTCCATTTCCGCCCCATCCACTCGCTCCAGACTATTTGCCATGCTTGCTGAGCTGTCATGCCAGTACAAGGCTTCACCCGTGAGCTACCCCCAGCTGACTTCTCTTCCGAAACCAGTGCTACGTCTCCATCTCACCCGCCCTGCACGATGACCTTACCTTCTCGTTACTCCGAGACCCTCCCTTCTTCAGCGGCGATCTCGACAGATGGGATATCGACGTCGTCATCGAGTGTCCTGAGACGCACTGCATGCTTGGATCAGGATCTTGTGATGCGTATTCTGAGCCGAAATGGACTGGGAAGCCTGCTGCTTCGACCTCTTGAGCGACAGATAGATAGTATGAGTACTACAGTAGTGACAGTAATGCACACCAATGGTGTCGCCTGGTCTGTCGTATCGCTTTGCTTTTCGTGTCCGTAATCCGTGTATGCATACTGACCGTCATGTAGCGGGACACACATCGACGAAAAGCTCGATAGGCTGTGCCGACATTACATGGGAATTGACATAGTTTGCAACATTCGAAGGAGGGGAAAACACACGCCATATCCAGTATCTCAGGTACACCTACTGGAAGCAAGTACCGAGAGCGGCCAAGTCGTCTTTCGACTTGCCCTCTGCCCAGCTTTTCTTCAAGATGTCTCTCAGCCCTTTCATCCTCTCCCTCATCTCGTCTCCTTCCGCGCCGCGGATCCTGGTCCAAGCATCTTGCATCTCGGCCCTGATAGCTTCTTCGGTACCGACGATGGTGGTGCCGTCGTATAGCCTGGTCCATGAAGGGTCTTTGAAGGTCTTGACTTGTTTGAGGTCGATTCCCACCTTGTATTTTTCGGTAACTAAATTGTGTTCAGTGTCGTATAGTATATGGTATCAGTGGCGATCGGGCATTACGAGTATGCTTCACATTGCGATACTGTTGATTAGCGGCTAGAGGACATATCAACTCACGGATCGCTGCAAACTCTCCTTGGTCGGCGGCGAAAGGCATAGTGACAAGAGGCAGTCCGGCGAGGCATGCCTACGTAAGTGACGCAAGAGCGCTGGTGTCAGCAACGGATCATTCATGCGTGGACCAACAGCTTAGGCACGCTCGCTCACCTCGGCTGTGCTGTTTGATCCACAGTGTGTCTGCGATTTCACGCGATGATGATATTAGCTACCGCCTCCCCTCGTCCAGGACTAGAAAGTAAAGTGCAGCCTACCAGGAAAGCCCCGGTCGCAGGGTGTTGTAAAACATCCCATTGAGGTGCGAACCTGACCATGCAGGCCTCTTCGAGATCCTTGATCTCCTCGATCAGTTCAAGAGGCGGGGGGACAATGTCTGACGCATAGGTGCAGATGAAGGGGTATCCAGAATCTCGAAGGGACTCGAGCAGGAATCGTAACAGATCTGGTCGTTTGACAGGGAAGAACAAAGATCCCAGGCTGGTTGAAGCAATAAGAAGTTTCTGTCAGATCAATTTCACATCTATGTTGAAAGCATGATTGCTGAACATGCTCTCATTTCTTGAAAGCACGCGGGGAGTACACACCTGACGTAGATGACCCTCTTGACGCCATACTTTTTGTGCATCTTATCCAAGAAGCCCAACACCCGCTCGTCGTCGGCGCTTCTCACTTGTGCCTCCGGAGTCTCTCCGAGCCACATCGAAGTGGGAAACTGGGGGCTGCGATACACACTGCGATCAGTATCGTGCCTGTCTATACCCTGCCTTGCCCAAGGCTTGATACTCTCACTCACCCGACCATGTAAACCTTCTTGCCTATCGCATCCTCCAAAGCCTTGACACCCTCCATTTCTGTCTCAGCGACCCAGGGACAGATGATACCCTTCGTGTCGCTGTCGGCTACGGCGTGCGCAGACCGGCTGATAGCCATGATGATGTGGCCCAACGGTGGCATGGTGTGTTGCAAGGGATCTATGTATAAGGAACGGGTCAGCACTTCAGTGAGATCTCAAGAGGGCCGAAGCCATCAGGGCACTTACACCACTCGTCTGATGTTTGTAGAAGCAGAGTGGTGAGCAGAGTCAGCTCAATGACGGACCATCATGATAGTCGTGATCGCATCATACACTCACAGTCGAACTTGGTAGGAAGTCCGGGCAGAGGCTTGGGCTTTCCCCAGACCTCAAAGGCATGCTAAATATTTCAAACAGTACCGTTAGCGTAACGCCCTCAAAACACGATTAACCACGAGTGAAAGTATTGTTGAGCCGAGATCAAGTGATCGGAACGCTCACTTTGGAATAGGCGTCCGGAGGGCTCATCCCTTGTGCAATATCTTCCGTAGCAGCCTGGATCAGATGGGGGAAGACACCGCCCTTCTCAACAGGGGCAAAGTGACTATATCGTACTCAGTCAGCATTGGTCCCCTTACCCGAGAGGGACTGATATACATACTGATAAGTGGCAGTAGCATTACTGGGGATGAAGCCGATGAGGGGAATCATAGGTTGGTCGAGTCCTGATAGAGCCCCGCGAGCCGCCTGCGGGACGAAGGCTTGGAAGAGCTGAGGACGTGAAAAGAAGAACGCTGGTTTTAGCTGTTGCAATCTCGGTCACGTACTGTATGCGCCGCAATATTCAGAGGCGGACTGATTCCCCGCTTCCTTGCAATTCGAGACTTGAAAAGCCAACACTCACGTCGTAGATCAAGAAGTTGGGTGCGACACCTTCAAATTTGTTGATAGTCCCATCGATAGCATGCTCCTTGCCAAACAGAGCCCTCAAGAAGCTTGGCAACGTCTGAGCATAGTCCATAGCCTCCTTTCCGAACGTCTCAGGGCTGAACTGAGCAGGCATGTCGAACTCCTCGGAAATGCATGTGACCACCTGAACTCTGTCCGCAACGGCCTTCTCCTCCTTGGGAGGTGTAGCGTCACCATCGCTGTCGGGCTTAGGAGAATGAGAGGAGGAAGGGGTGTAAGTGTGCGAGTAAAGCTTTTCGAGCTCCTGCTGCACCCTTGCGGTGGAAGAGGGTGCGAGAAGAAAAGTGAGGTGAAGCTCGGGGTAAAGGGCGAGCAAGTTGAGCGACAAGTGAACGATGGGTCGGAGATGGCCCCTACGCGACGAGTGAGAACAAATTGTATCCCATTCGTCAGTGTATGACCTGGTGACGATGCAGGCGACAACGAGAGTAGATGATATCATCCCCCGCACAGGTGACACACTCACCACATGGCTCCGGGGACCACTACAACATGGGCAGGTTTGACGATGGTCATGATGGGCTATCCGGTAAGTTGTGAATGGGGTCTGAACTGATTTCGCGTTTTCTGAAACGTCGTCCGTCCGGATCTGAGTTGGATCAATTGCCACGAGTCAAGTTGTGATGGTTGCTGTACTGCGAGGAGAGCAAGAAGCTTCTCGAGACCGACTTCCAATATATATGCTCGTTTGTCCATTAGACCGAGATCTCGCAGCCCACGACAGAGCGGTAATCTGTCAACCCCGCCCACCCCACCCACCCACTGGTCGTATGGCTCGCTACGAGTGTCAAAGGAATCCCTTTCCCTTATCCCTTATCTTGACGCATGTGCTAGGAGACTGTGTCCAAGCATGCCCTCCCTACCACAGTATCACAGTCAGTCGGGAAGTTGGCCGAGCGCCCGAGCTCACTTTCCACGCCGCGCCGCACAGCGCACACAGCACGACACACAGCTTCGGACTTCCGGCCATGTGGGGTGGATTGTACATTGTACCCGCTGCAGTCGTCGTATAATACGGTCATGGTCATTGATATGTGGTGTGAACAACAATCTGCTTCCGAGAGGAAAAGAAAATAAAGATGTACGCAGATCATGCATAGCTTATAGCTTATTAGTACGAGTGCGAGTGCGGTACGAGTACTACTCGTACAGTAGGATGATGAGGATGATGACGCACTTGCAGCTTTCAGGGCACAGCAAAGTGAGTATTATCTCGATCATGATGATAACGATGTACAGGCACCACGTACTACGGTGTAGCGTAGCAGAGCATGTGGGCACCGCTTTATACTGTACGAGATCCCAAGAAGATTTCACATGCGGTGGCTCCTTACACTTGATCTGCCTAGGAAGGGGATCTCACCAAGCCAAGCCAAAGAATTACACACGTACTGCCGAGTGCACGCACGGCTGCGGCCTGGTACAACGGACTTAACTTTCGGGCGATTGGAGCACCGCAGCTGCCCTTTAAATGAACCCGTTATGCAGATATCGGCTCTAGGGTGATCGGGGGTGATCAACACTGCGCGCTCATCGAGTCTCGGACAACTTCCGAGTCAAGCATATATGCGCATTAACAGGTGACGTTGTCGGGTGTGTGATTGTACGAAGCATGCACTGCATGATCTTCTCCTACCTACCTTTATGAAGTCCTACTCCATGTTCATTGCTCATAAGCTACAAAACGGTTACGCTTCATTCCATAACCATAAGAACCCGATGAAAGAACGCTGTCATGGTGATCCTCGCCTAGTCGTGGTATCGTCCCTTGAAACCGGGTGCGATCTCCTGGTCCTCGTTCTCCCTGTAAGCCGACTTCTTCTTCTGCTGCCAGGTCTGCTTGAGCTTGACAAATTCTGGAAATGCGGAGAGGTTTATAGGCAAGCAGGATAGGGCAAAGTCAGCTCTAATCCATAATCTCATTAACTTGCAGGTTTTTCCTCCCGTCCAGCCCTCGATGCAACGGATTCCAATCGATCGACATTGTCCATGTTTTCGGGAATAAGGGAAGGAACTTTCTTCCACACTCACCGCCCATGGTGGGTACCTTGTGGCCACCCTTCTCGAATTCGTTTTGAGTGAAACCTTCTCGCTTCAGCAGGGGTGAGTCGATGGTAGCGAGAGGAAGGTCATTGGAAGGCCTGGCGAAGTAGAGGAGACCTAGTCGGTCGTACTGGTTCTGGTCGGCGGGTGGGACGGATACCTGCGAGTGGTAAAATATGATTGCCGGGTTAGCCATTGAACGCTGTTGACACCCATTTTCGAGTTCGGTCAAAGGGTTGATGCAGCCGTTGCAAACGTTGAAGTTCTCATTCTGAAACGGGCATGGTATTGCTGCCGCCTCACTCACCCGGTGCACGGTCGACTTGATATAACCGCCAGTGAGGAACGACAACGCATCACACGTGTTGACAGTCAAGCTCCCATCGAGCGGCTTGGCCCACTTCCATTCTCCCTTCTTGTGATCCTTGATCTGCAGCGCTGCGACAGGCTGCCTGAATAGCAGAGTCAATGTACCCAAGTCAGTGTGGCCGAGCGAGTAGAGGCCATCCTGGAGCTGGGACAGCTCGTCCGGGTTGAAGTGACGGTACATCATGTATCGCAAGTGGTCTTCGGAGGGGTTCTCGTACTTGTGGAGGTTGGTGAAGAAGTCGGCGGGGAGCTCGAGCGCCAGGGCGATGAGCTCGTGCAAGGGGTCGAGGACGTTGGTGTGGAGGGACTGGAGGAGTCCACAATTGATCAACATGAGTCAATGACGGGACGGGACGGGATTTGAACCCGGTACTACAGCGCATAGCGGCTTCCTCAATGTACTGCATCGCACACTCACTCACCCTGGCAAACTCCTCGATCTCCCCCAGGTTCTCCTTGATCACTTCAGGGTGGTCTCGGTCGTGGTACCCGTCGAACTCTGAGACAAGATACCGCGCATCGCATCCAATCTGTCAGCACGAATCGCCTTTCCTCGTGAATGAGAACCTGTCGCACTTCTGGCCACAATTCTCGTACAGATAGCAGTCGCAGTCCTCGAGTGGCTCCCTTGTACTCACTAGGGATATTATACACCTCAGTCCTATCTCTCACTCCACCACCCAAAATAGCCCTCCCCGCGGGCCTGTATCCATTATACTCCCCATTCTCCAAATCAGGCGTGTACTTGCTCTTCTCTTCCAAGGGGAGATCATAGAACTTGGCTCCGAGCGCGAACTGTCGGTCAACTTTCTCTTGCGGGATACCAAAATTGGTGACGTAGAAGAAACCCTTGGTTCGGATAGCCTCGATGAGGGTTTGGGCCAGCTCGGATTTGCCCTCGGGGGTGGAGACCTTGGAGAGGTCGATGGTGGGGACTATAGCGACGGTTGATTGATTGGGATCATTGATTCGAGTACAGGAGGGATGTGGCGTGTCGGCATGATACATAGGTGAGGTCACGGGAAGGAACATGGCCATGGGGAAAATGACAATCGTGGCAATGGACAGGTCAGCCTCTTGCTCTGGTGACAGCTTATAATCTGCGTGATCCATAGCTCCGCTTCCCCAAGAGTGAGAGGCATTCTGATATCCGGACTAAGGCAATGCGGGCGGCAAGCCGCCCGCAGAAGCCAGGGAGAGTCGCGGGCTATGCACGTAGTACGAGTACGTGAACGTGATTGAACTCGAGACAATCTCTCAGACCCGAACTCTCTACGCCCAGGCCGCAGCCCCCAGTACGCAGCATGCGATACTCACGGTCAGCCCAGTCGAGATTCTCCTTGGTCTCGGGTACGTAGTCGTACTTGAACACTTGGGGAACGGCGATAGGCATTTTGGCTGGGTGATTCCACTTTGTATGGGCTTGAGTACGGTCGAAGAGGGACAAGGTCAGTCAGATGGAGAGTTCGAAAGGAGAGATGAAAATGTCTGGTTGAAATGATCAAGTGAGGCTGATGTAGAAGAGACAGACGACGGACACCCCGGACTGACTGTCCAACAGCGTCTATTATATGTATGTGATACATCTGCGCATATACTCGTTCCTCAATATCTTTGATAGACGGCTTAGGTATTGCCAAAAAGCCAAATCAAGCATACTCGCAGTATAAGCGTACTGTATTCATGCTAGGTTCAGTTAGTCTTTCGTGCTCATGACTCATTGTTCTGCTAAGCCTGCTGATTTACCTATACGGTCCTGTCGCTCATAGCCGACAAGACTTAGTGGGTGAGAGCGATAGCCTGATCGAGGGAAGGCAAAGCAAGGAATGCGAATCAGCGCAAGCATTCCTCGGACGGGCCTGGTTCCGCCGAACGTGTCTTGATCTCGGCGGAGGTGAAGCGAGTATTAAGAGGAGGTACAGAGACGTCCGATGTTCGGTGTAAGGTAGTTAGGTACGAAACGTGATATTGCGCCATCGCTAGATCGCTACAGTATCGCCACATAACGCATCTCGGCGATCAGCGATGGTTGGGTCGGACAATTCATTCCTCTTGCGAACTCGGTCCATTCGGTCATACCCGAAGTATCTCGCCATCATCTATGGAGTAGAAATGCCACGCTACGTAAGCATGGCAAATGATCAGCATGCCTTTCTCAAGTGCATCGTGCGAGGCGGTATATCCACGGCTGATTTATCGTAACGCCGCGTATAGGCATTCCGAATGCTTTGCTCACATCGGCATTGCATGTATCGCTATCAAGTCGTGTATGACTTTGCTCCGACGGCTATGCGACTAAAGAGACCGATAAGGATAATATCTACACGTGTATTGGGATACTGGCTCGTTGGAAACAACAAGGTCTACCTACACGTTGACTGGAAGGATCGCAATTCATCCCTATGGCCTTCTCATTTTCGACGCACTGATCACACGCGTACGTGCACCTTTGGTAGCGACGAGTGTTTACCGCTTGATACAGAGCAAATTCGTCTGCAATTCTGCAACCCGAGCCTTGGCTGGGCCGCTGTGCCGCTCGCTGATCCTACTTATTCCTACTCCTCCTTGACCCCTTCCTCCTCGGCGCCAACCAGTCCCGCTTCACTGAGGATCGTAGTCAGCCACCTGACCACTTGTCCAGCTTCCACGCCGCCTTGTTCGTCGATGAATTCTCCTACAGTCTTGCCAACCGTCGCCCGCGATTTGTGAATGAGGGATTTCCCGTTGTTCGAGGTTGTCGAAAGGTTCAAGGTGAGCATGTAGCTTGGCCCGGTCCCGGCTCCAGTGCCCGCGGTCGATGTTGATGACGATGTGGATAAAGACGAGGGACTCGAGGAGGCAGGCAAAGATGCAGCTGGGAAAGCGGGCGATGAGGTAGAGATTGGTGATGTCGGAGCAGAAGTGGGCGACTGAGGTCTGGTGTGCGGGGAGAAGGTGACTTGGGGTGCGGGCGGGGGTGTGAGGGTCGTCGAGGAGATGATTTGGACGTGGTCCGTCTCGATCTGTTACGAGCCGGGCCGATACATAACAGAGTCAGCTCGTGAGTCGGAGAAGGAAAGCGTACAGAAACACAGCAGAAAAAGTTAGATAGCGGTACATGATATCACCTGTCACACAGATATCCGTGGCTTGAAAAAAACCGTCGAAAGACAGAAAGTGGTATGACGTATGGACAGGAAATCGTGGAAACAGCACTTCCAGACCCAGACCATCAAGGATGAAGTGTGCGACTTTCATCCTACACCGCCGAAGAAGTGCAGGAAATCCCCCGGATAAGCTGTGTCATACAAACCCACGCCCCACTCACCCGCTTGACCATCCGCCGTCTTCTTCCCTTGAAGACTTCTCCCTTCTCAACCCATTTCTTCCAAGCCCACAGCGCGCTCTGCAGTACGCTGTAACCTATCACAGCAAGCCAGAGTACAGGCTTCGAGTCTTCAAATGATATGCGTAATGAGAAGAGGACAGATCCTAGAGCTAGAAGGATGGAAGAGTAGCCCAAGGAGAGGTGGACCGTTGGGTGGAGGAGCGAGGGAGTAAATGATTGTTCGAGGAGGTGCTGCAAGCGTGAGTCATGGAAACGACGTTGTCAGCTGGCGATATCACATTGTGTGGACACATGCGCGCAAAGGGATGGTGCATGGACTGAAAAGCAGCACTCAAGGAGAAGGCGCTGATGAAGGCGCTGATGAAGGCACTTGTACGGAGAAAGGTGGACCACCCTAGCTTACCTTTTTGACAATGTCATCAAGAGCAGACTTGATCTCTACCAGATTGGCATTATTAACCACAACAGTGGGGAGCGGATCCTCCGCCAAGCTGCTCAGCGGTACATGGGTATCTTGGCCGCTTTTACTAGTCGAACCTGATGCGGCAGCTAACGTCGAGGTGGGTTGATCGATTCCTCCCGTGGCAGTCCCGGGCACCGGCACGAGGGGAGGGGCCAGGGGAGGCGGTGAAGCCTTGGCCTGTTTGCGAGGGGCCATGGGAAGTAACGAGCGCTCACGCGAGCGAGCAAGCGAGCGAGAGGGTATTACTACTGCCAGATTAAAGACTTGCAGTATTAGACGGTGAAGGTGAGATTCCCCAGGTTGTGTTGCAAATACGGATGGGCTGTTCTTTGTTTTATGTCTTCTAGTCGGAACGAAAGACAGTGCAGTGAATGATTCGCTTTCCCGTTGTCGCAGGTGCCGTGTCCGTGAGAGATGTTGTGATGCCGGTCCTCCTTTTGTTTTACAAGTCTTGTAGGGAGTAGGAAGCGATGACGAGGTGATGAAGTGTAGAGTTAGGAGTGATGCAGGTGTGGGTGCAGGTAAGGTACGTGAAGAATACACTAAGGTCCCAGTAAGTCAAGAGTGAGTCAAGAGTACGCACTGTTCAACCGTTCACCGTTTCAATATTGATTGATTCATACGGTTTGAGAGGAGAGAGCGCGTCGTGGAAGCTGACAATTTGTTACATAAGCGTTATTTATCTCTTCACCCTAACATTGTATTTTATCTTATTTATTCCCCTCATTGTGAATGGTACTCGTACCGTCTTTGATGATGACGTTTGACCCATCACGCATCGCATCAACCTCCTCCCATCTCCTCGGCGCAAAACAAAACGATTCAAGCTTATCCACTGGCTCTACCTCACGCTATTCTGATAAACGTCGATCACTATTCACCCTCGTCTTCGTGAGTTTCCTGGTCTGCTTAGCTGTCGCCTTGGGTCTTTGGATCGATCACCACGTCCTGTTGACACATCCTATCACCACCACTAGCTTGTCGACAATGTCCAAGCCGAAGATACAGCCAAGAAAGTCGGAGCCTGCGCCTTCGACTCGGGTACCTTCAACAGGCATACCACCGACAGCGAGGAAGTCCAGCTCACCGGCTATCAATTCACAAAACGCCGCTGCGGTCCCTCGATTCTATGTGAGCAGGTTCCCTAGCAGTCATGAGTCACTGACCGTTTCACTGATATACCTGCTTGCATGGTTGTAGGACGGACCCACTGTCAGCGCTAAGAGTGATCCCAATGACCGGGCAAAAGCTGTTGCGTCTAAAGCAGCTGCTGTGACTAAGGTGAGCTTACTTGCTGAACGCTGAATGTCAGATGCGCACCGGAGCTCACGATCTTCGGTGTCGCATGACTCATTTAGGCGTCGGGCAAAAAGGTCGTTGCCAAGGCGAAACGACATCCATGGTCCATTTTATCCATCCTTACGACAATCCCTTTCTTGATCGTCTTCTCACTCACGTCCACTGTCCTGTGTCCGCCTCCAGGGGAGCCGAGTACGCTAAATCGATACCTTCTCTCGCCCCTTGGATACCAACCACATCAATCGCATCCCGTGCTCTGCTACCCGGCCAACGTATATCACCGCGAAGTCCTCCGACCTTACGTTTACCCATTCATCGATGATCTCCATCACAAGCTTTCAACTCATCCAACATATACTACCTACGTAGAGCCTGCCACCAATCAGGTCAGGAGCGCCGGCTACAAAGCTTGGAACGGGCCCATCAAGCCTGTTGTCAACCGGACCGTACGGGGAGCCAAGCGATTCTACTTCACGTTCATCCAGCCTCATATCCCTTATGTCAAGGCACGAATCAACGCTGTCACCGCTCCTTACACCTCCAGGATCTCGGCTATTGCTGCTCCTCATATCGCTACCGCCAACGCGTACGCCAATGCTGCGTCCCAGAACGCCGCGAAGGGCTACAATTATGCTGCCGCTCATCCGCTTACGGGCAAGGCCAATCAGTACGCTCAGAGGGGCTACAAGATCGGCTCAGAGAGAAGTCAGCAAGCTTACGCTTGGAGTAAGCCCCGTCTACTTCGAGCAAGGCTTGAGCTGCAGAGAATCACTAAGGAGGTGCTCGGTCCAAGAGCTGTAAAGGGAATTCAACATGCCACTATTCGAGCGGCTAAGATCGAGGCGGCTGTCAGAGCGTGAGTGTCCCAGGCCCTGCATCAGAATCTTCACGTGCAACTACTGATGTGATCCGTTTCAGGCAAATTTTCAAGCTGTATTTGACTCATCTCGAGCCCCATGTCGGTCCTTACGTCAACAAGGCTTCGCTCGCCATCGCGCCATACACAGCGCTCTTCCACAAACACGTTCACGCCCCATACATCAAACCCACTGTCGACCATTTCTTCCCGCCTACTGCCGAATCCAAGTCATTCATTGCCATGCTTGCCGACTTCCTTCCTTCCGGATCTTCCCATGCTGCCGAACGAAAAGGTCAAATGGACGACTACTACTACGACATAGAGCATGCCAGGAAGCCTGCCGATGTCAAGGTGCCTCAAGCGGACAAGATAGCGGAGAAGAAGGCTCCGATCGTTGAGGCTTCCAAGGAAGAGAAGAAGGAGAGAAAGGAGACTAAGAAGCTTGAAAAGGCTGAGATGGAACGCGTGCGAGATGCGATCAAGACTCGGGTCGAAGAACAGGGCAAGAAAGGTCTCAAGGTCGCGAAAGAAGAGGTGAATTATTAAAATACGAAAATGGATGCAATGAAAACGGATGCTTATCTTCTTTTCCGTTCCGCCCTTTCCGTGTTTACTTTTCGCAACTGTGCAGATCAAACAGCTCCAAGCCAAGTTCAACAACGATGACCTTCCCAAACTCAGTCAGAATATCCGTAGCGAAGTCGAACGAGAGATCGACTACATCCATCGCGGCCTCGACAAGCTGTACACCTCTTCCCCTTCCCTTACGAGGGAACAAGTGCACAAGTCCGGTGATCAGGCTGATTTCAGATTGAGAAAGACTACCGATAAGATCAAGGTCAGACTGGACAGACTTAAGACTAGACTTTATGACGATGGCAAGGCTGCCGCCCTGGAGCAATCTGCGGCCCTCGATCAAGCGTTGGGCGAGGAATATGAGGAGCTTGGACAGCAGGTGAGCGTCGTCTTTGAGATTTTGATTCTGTTTTAGGTTAGGGCTGACAGCCCACACAGATGAAGTGGATTGACGGTCTCACCTCGAAAGACTGGGATAAGTACACCGAGGTCAAGAAGAGTAAGTGCAAGAACTCTTCTCATTGCACGCCAGACCGCTTATCACGCACCGCTGATCTCGAGCTCGCTAGCTGCCGATAACTGGAAGACCAAGTACAACACCTTGTACGAGGACTCTTCGCTTGTCAAGCCTTTCGGTGAACTCAAGACCGAAATGAACGACTACCATGAATCGTTCCGGGACCGGATCGGTATCCTCAAGCGAAGTGCTCTTGATCGGATCGCCGCTCGAGAGGCAATGTCTGAAGAGCCCAGCCGAGTCAGCATTCTACCCGTGAAAGAAGCCGCGAGCGGCGCCGCCGGTATCATTGGTGCTGGAGCCGCTGGGGCGATCATTGGTAAAGGCAAGGAACAGGTGATCAGCGCTCTTAGCCAGGCCAATGCGGCCGCCGTGGGCGAGTCGGCCACGGCCACAGGTATCGTCGATCAAGCGAGAGCGTCTGCCGAGTCAGCTTACGAAGCAGCCGCATCGACCATACACGAAATGTCTCGATCCGTCGCTTCTGCCGTAGGAGCTACCCCTTCGCCCGAAACACCTAGAGAACACGTCGAGTCGGTCGTCAACGTCGCTTCGGAAGGAATCGAGTCGTTTGTCGATGCTGCCACTTCGAGCGTTCACCAGGCCACTCGCTCGGCTATGAAGGCTGTGGGTATCACCCCTTCTCCTGAGTCGCTCGCCGAGCACGCCGAATCGGCATACGCCGCGGCTGCCGAAGCTGTCGACTCGCTATCTAGCGCTGCCGAATCGGTCATTCACGACGCAACTCGATCCGTCGTCAAAGCCGTTGGCGGTACTCCCTCACCTGAATCTCCTAGAGAACACGCAGAATCAATCTACAATGCCGCCGGCGACGCTGCGAACTCTCTTGCTGGATCCGCTAGTGAAGCCCTTCATCAGGCTACGAGATCAGCTATGTCAGCGGCGGGCGCGACTCCGTCTCCTGAGACTTTCGGCGAGTCAGTCGAATCGGTCCTTGCTGCTGCATCTGAAGGTGTAGCCGGCGTCATCCCCAACATCGATGTGAGCTCTGCGGTGCATGACGCTACTCGATCTGTTATCCGAGCTGTCGGAGCCACTCCTTCACCGGAAACTCCAGGAGAACACCTCGAATCTCTGTCTTATGCCGCTTCGGTCTCCGCATCCTCAGCTGTCTCCGCAGCCAATGAAGCTATCGCCAACTATGCTGGAGATGCGTCTGCCGCCATTCACGATGCAACCCGATCCGTCTATGCCGCAGTAGGGGGCACACCTTCGCCTGAAAGTGCTCAAGAATACCTTGAATCAATTGCCAATGTCGTTGCTGGTGGTGCTGCGTCAGTTTACGGTGTGGTTGGCGACAACGCTGCCTCCGCATACGATGCTGCTGGCAGTCAAGTGCACGACGCCACAAGGTCAGCAATGAAAGCTGTTGGAGTGACGCCATCGCCCGAGACTCCAGCAGAGCATGCCGCGTCGCTCGCCAATGCAGCTTCCAGCGCCGTACACGATGCGACCAGATCAGCTATGAGAGCCGTCGGAGTTACGCCTTCCCCTGAGACACCTGGCGAGTACGCCGAGAGCATCTACGATGCAGCTTCGTCAGGTGCTTCGTCCGTTTCATCAGTCGTCTCTGCAGAGGTAGCATCAGTTGTACTGCAGATTCAAGACGCTCTTGGCCTTGTCCCTACGCCTACACCCGAGCCATTAGCCTCAAGCGCCTCGGCCTACCTGGCCTCCATCGCTGGTGTCGGCGCTTCGCTCGGCGCTGATGCCCTATCGTCAGGCTCAAGCATCCTCGCATCCCTTCAAACTGAGATCCATTCAGCCACCCGATCAGCATCCAAAGCGCTTGGAGCTACCCCCACGCCTGAAACCGCAGGAGACTACTTGGAAGCTGCCAAGGAGAAGATTAGGAACCCGAGAGAGATTGCGGAAAGCTTGGTCAAGAAGCATGCGGCGCAGATCAGCAGGGACTTGGAATCAGAGAGAGCGGCTGGAACGACTAGGATCATTGGAGATGAGCATGGTCACGGACATGGGCATGGGCATGGTCATGGGCATGCGCACACGCGAGGTGCTCATGCGCACGCTCACCCTGCTCAGGATGAGCTGTGAGCGACAAGGGAGTCTCGGAGGGGGTTCAATGGATCAGTTGCATAGATAGACTGGAAAGACTTATGTGCGGATAGTGAAAGAGGCGTAAGCACAGTTCAGAGTACGAGTAGTTGGAAGCAAGTTGCACCATAAAACATGCAATAGTGTCAACACAGTGAAAGGTGCCTCCTCCTGCCACCCAGCATCAATAACTTAACGTTAGTCAACAGTCAACAGTCGCCGCGGAGAATATCGGTCATTTCTGTGGATGGTGCGAGTGTGGCACTTGCACCACGTCCTCTAGGTCGTCACCACGTCACGTCCCATCCACGCTCACGCTCACGCTCACTCTCACTGTATCCAACAACGTTCATACGTGCTTTGGCCAATCTATACGTCAGATCCGCCCATAGCTCTCGTATACCCGTCTCAGCCTCTCATCTGCATCTACATCTACATCGACACAGGCGCCTCGACGAGCGCGCTGAGCAATATCATATCATCTAATCAGAGAATAGCTGTCACTACTTCAGTCAGCTCCAGCTCCAGCTCCAGCTCCAGCTCGACGCGCAAAGATAACATTGGACCGTCCCCTACCCCATCCGCCTTGCTCGGTCTAGCACGTAGCCTAGTGAACGCGCAGGGAATAGTTTTAGTTCGGGGTCTTGAGCAATCGGGAAGAATATCAGCTATCTGCAGGAAGGGTTAGATAAAGTTCGCCAAGATGCAGATGCTCACCAAGGTGAGTAGAAGTATCGATCCGACCGAGCTCGCGCCGTCAAATGAACAGCTGGATGTTCTTGGGGTAATCTATGCAACTCGTACTGATGTCTGTTATCGCTTTGGCTCATGTTAGTTCGAGAGCAAGAGCCCGCGAGTCAAGGGAATAGCCTTCCGTACGTGTCTCAGCTCCTCTCGCACTAAGCCCTAATTCCTCGTCCATGCGCATGCGCGATATCTTGCCGTAGAACTTCCACATCCACGTTCATTTTCACATCGGGCAGCTACTCGGATCTGCGCGGTGCCAATCCCTTCTTCGTCATTGGCACAGATCTGGAAAGCGAGATGAAGAGCTGACTTGTCGTATGCGAATGACCTTCATCTGATCTTTCACACAGACCCCCGTACACCACTCTTAGCTGCTTCGTTGCACAATGGTACTATCCAGCTGTGGAACTATCAAATGGGGACGTTGGTAGATAGGTTTGATGAGCACGACGGTGAGTCAATTGCGCTCTCGCGCTTTCGTCCGCTCTTCCGCCCTCTCACCTCATCACTGAACTAATCGGGCGTTGGACGAATGACGAGTGAAAGACCCTCGACGGCGTTGGCGTAACAACCGTCAATGTCTATTGAATGGGTCATATCGTGTTAGAGCCGACGAACAATCGAAAGCTGACGCTGGCACGACTCCCCGTGAACGTGACAATTGATTTTCCTATCTAGGTCCCGTCCGAGGAATATGTTTCCACCCGACTCAGCCGATCTTCTGCTCCGGTGGTGATGACTACAAGATCAAGGTGTGGAATTATAAGCAGAGGAAATGTCTCTTCACGTTGACTGGTCGTGAGTGCCTTCCACAATCCTCATCTTCCTTGCTCTTTTGCAAGACATGATCGTGTTATCGTCATGGTGGCATCTCCTACCTCGGCGTCATAATCGCTCCCTGATCGTGATCTCTAGTCGTCCTCATTATTCGAAGGCAGAACTGATCTACTCCTCGCCCAGACCTCGACTATGTCCGAACCGTCTTCTTCCACCGAGAATACCCATGGATCATCTCTGCCTCCGACGATCAGACTATCCGAATCTGGAACTGGCAGTCTCGAACCTGTATTGCCATTCTTACCGGACATAACCACTACATCATGTAAGCTATCCTGCTGATGGCTGTCGCTCTAGTGAGTTATAGCTTATTTCTATGATGCGATTTAGGTGCGCCCAATTCCACCCTTGGGATGATCTCGTCGTCTCCGCTTCCATGGACTTGACCGTCAGAGTCTGGGATATCTCTGGTCTGCGAAAGAAGAACCAGGCGTCTCAGGTACCGATGTCGTTCGAGGAGCAGATGTCGCGGGCGAACCAGAACCAAGCAGACCTCTTCGGCAACACCGACGCCGTCGTCAAATACGTTTTGGAGGGTCATGATCGAGGTGTGAACTGGGCTTCGTTCCACCCCACGTTACCGTTGATCGTCTCTTGTGGTGATGATCGACAGGTCAAACTTTGGAGGATGTCCGAGACCAAAGCGTGGGAAGTCGACAGCTGTCGAGGTCATTTCAACAATGTCTCGATGGCCATGTTCCACCCGAGACATGAGCTCATCCTTTCCGCCTCCGAAGATAAGACTATCCGAGTCTGGGATATGACGAAGAGAACGGCGGTGCAGACCTTCAGGAGGGAGCATGATAGGTTCTGGGTGTTGACTGCTCATCCTGAACTCAACCTTTTCGCTGCGGGTGAGTAAATCCTATTCATTGCCTTCTGAAATCTTAGTGAAAGCACCTTTGGCGTGTGGGCGCACTGATCTGACTTTGTCTTCTAACCCCCTCCAGGTCACGACAACGGTCTCATCGTCTTCAAGCTTGAGCGAGAGCGACCAGCCTTTTCCTTGTCTGGAAACCAGCTCTTCTATGTCAAGGACAAGGTCATCCGAATGGCCGACCTTACTACCGGCAACAGTCAGGGTATCTGCAGCGTCCGAAAGCTCGGCTCTCAATGGGTTCAACCTAGAACTCTGAGTTACAACCCTGCTGAGCGAGCCGTCATCGTCACTTCCCCTTCCGATAACGGATCGTACGAACTCGTCACCCTGCCCAAGTCTTCCGCCCCTACGCCCTCGGATGGCAAGGATGTTCCTTCAGACGGCAAGCGAGGTAACGGATTCTGTGCTATCTTTGTTGCCAGGAATAGATTGGCTGTCCTCGACAAGGCCGCTCAGAACATCGAGATCAAGGATCTGTCCAACTCGGTCACCAAGACCGTCAAGTGTCCGGTCCAAACAAACGAGATCTTCTACGGTGGTACTGCCTCGCTGCTCCTCTCTGCGCCCAGTTCAGTCGTCCTCTTCGATATTCAGCAGCAAAAGATTCTTGCTGAGATCAGTACCCCGCCCGTCAAGTACGTAGTTTGGAGTACCGACGGCAACATGGTCGCTCTTTTGAGCAAACACAGTGAGTCACAATCAACAGCGACATGAGCTGATTGATCTAGCTATTACCATTGCAAACAAGTCTCTTGGTCAGAGTGCTCTCATCCACGAGACTATCCGAATCAAGTCTGCTGCCTGGGATGACACCGGTGTGCTCATCTACACTACCCTCAACCACATCAAGTACGCTCTTCCTCAGGGTGACAACGGTATCATCAAGACTCTCGAGCAGCCCGTCTACCTCACCCGAGTCAAGGGTCAGATCGTTCACTGCCTCGACAGGACCGCCAAGCCCCGAACGATCAACATCGATCCGACCGAGTACCGATTCAAACTTGCCTTGGTCAGGAAGAACTATGATGAGGTCCTTCAGATCATCCGATCTTCCAACCTGGTCGGTCAGAGCATCATCGGCTACCTCCAAAAGAAGGGTTACCCCGAGATCGCGCTTCACTTCGTTCAGGACCAGCAGACTCGATTCGACCTTGCTATCGAGTGCGGTAACCTCCAGGTCGCCCTCGAGATGGCCCGAGCTGTGGACAGGGATGATGTCTGGAACAGACTCGGCGCGGCTGCTTTGCAGCAGGGTAATCACTCGGTATGTCCCCTCAATGAGGCTCTGAAGAGATGCAAGAGACTGATTAAAGTTTTTGACTTTTTTTCCAGATCGTCGAGACAGCGTATCAGAAGACCAAGAACTTTGACAAGCTCTCGTTCCTTTACTTGATCACCGGTAACGCGCAAAAGCTCGCGATGATGCAGGTCATCGCTACCAAGCGAGGCGACAACATGTCTCGATTCCAGAACTCGCTATACCTGGGTGACATCCAATCCAGAGTCGCTGTTCTGCGAGAAACAGGTCAATGTGAGTCAACCGGGAGTGACTGCTTGCGTGCGCCAGAAGGGAGAGAACGCAGCACGCTGACGAGGCTATGATCTTTCAGATCCTCTCGCTTACTATACGGCCAAGACGAACGGTTTGGACGACACCGCCCTGGAAATCCTTGAAGAAGCTGGAATGACTGAGGATGACCTTCCCCCTCCCCCTCAAAACTCTGGCCACTCTTCATTGGCTCCTCCACCCGTCGTGTTCCCCCAGACCGAGTCCAACTGGCCCATCAAGCACCTCGGCGAGAGCTTCTTCGACCGAGCACTCGCTAACGGTGGAGTCGATGGACTGCTTGGTGAACCTTCTGGCACGGAAGGCGGAGAGCAGCTTGATGCGTGGGCCGCGGACGGTGCCATTGATGAAGGAGAGATCGGAGATGAGGGTGACGAGGATGAGGGATGGGATCTCGATGCCGATGTCGTTGCCCCTGCTGAGGAAGAGATCGCGCCGGAGGAGGAGCAGGGTGAAGCTGACTTGTCGGAGGGTGTGTCGGCTGGTATCAACGAGGATGAGCTTTGGACGAGGAACTCGCCATTGGCTGCGGATCACGCAGCTGCCGGTGCTTTCGAGTCAGCCATGCAGGTGAGTAGGACCAGATAATATTCTTGGCTGCAGCAGCATGAAATGCGACAATGCTGACGATTGATGCTTGATAATCCCTCGTGAAATAGTTACTGAATCGACAAATTGGAGCGGTCAATTTTGCTCCTCTCAAGTCATACTTCCTTCAAGCATACGAATCAGCACACGTGCACGTCCCCGCAAACCCGTCTCTCCCGCCATTGCGATACCACATCCGACGCAACCCCGATGCGACTGAACTGCGAGAATTCCTGCCTCTCAGCGCATTCAATTACGATGATCTGAAAGCGAACGAAGTGGCCGAGGCCAATCGACTGTTCGCTCGAGGTAAATTCGTCGAAGCTCTCGCTGCTTTCCGAACGGTGCTGCAGAAGCTTGTAGTGGTCACTGTCGACTCGGATTCAGATGCGGAGGAGATCAGGGAGCTTGTCGTCACTTGCAGAGAATACATCGTCGGTCTCACAATGGAGGTCGAGCGAAGAAGATTGGTCGCAGAGGAGGCCGACAAGATTACCCGAAATCTTGAGCTTGCCGCCTACTTCACCCACTGTCAGCTCGCTTCTCAGCACGTCCAACTTGCTCTGAGATCAGCCATGAAGGTCTTCTCGGATGCCGGCAACCATGCCACAGCTGCTGTATTCGCCAGGCGGTTGATCGACTCCAAGCCTTCAGCAGCGCAGGTTCTTACTCAAGTGAGTGGATTAATGCGTCGCGCTTGTTTCTATCATAGCTCGTCACGGGCGGCGAGGAAGAAATGCTAATTGTTCGGTCTTCTTGAATTGCAGGCTCGATCGGTTCTTGCTCAGGGCGACCGAAACCCCCGAGATGCCCACGAGATTACCTACGATCAATTCACCTCGTTCGACATCTGCCCCGCAACCCTGACGCCGATCTACCAGGGTTCACCTTCTGTTATCTCACCTTATACCGGCGCAAAGTACTTGCCCGAATACAAGGGTACTGTATGTAAGGTGGATGAGATCAGTCAAGTTGGCTTGACCGCTAGTGGGCTGAGAAGCAGAGTATAGGTGTACTTAGCCGGGCGAGAGAGAGATACGTGTGATGAGAAGCGTAAGACTACTGTAGAAGGCAGTAGAGAAGAGGAAATACGGGGACTGAATGAGGTTAGACGACAGAATTAGGAAAAACGAGTCTTGCTCGCTATTGTGAACATACATACACCTACAGCCGCTTTACATGTTTGATATGGATTGATGAATCTTATGCTTTGCCAGTGAGAAGTTGCTGGTCCTTGCTTCTAAGCAAGGTCAAGCGGATCTAAGATGCTCGCCATCCTAAATGAATGAATAATTCGAGATCGGCAGGCAACGCACACGAATCAAGTCGCCTACTGACTTTGTTGGACCGAGGACAACGAAGTGATTTCGGCGAGAAGTGCAGAGATTCGACACCTGCCGTCTCGAGCCACGAGGTTGTCGAGCCAAATATAGCAAGGACGTTGACATCCATTCATTCTGAAGTACAAGTTCAATACTCCCCAATCTCACCCATCCTTTCATTGACATGCTCCCGTCCATCTATCTATCGTTGGCGACGAGCGAATCAGGATACTGTACGTACTGCAAAAGGAACAGATGGATCAGCGCTCTATATACCTACATATAACACCTAGTTTACCCTTCCTTTCAAAGGTCTCCGTGCGCTTCTTTTCACACCACGAGAAGAGAGGACTTCATTGTACAGTACAGTACATCCGGGAATGCGATGACACTTAAGATCAGCGTTTTTCTTTACAAGTCCGCTGAACAGCTCTCGTCATCGTACTTGGAGGGAATTGGCAAAACGACCAGCGGACTCTATCAGTTAGTACTCTGTTTCTGAGATATATAAATGCGCCGGACGGATGGTGTCAAACTGTTGAGATGGGTTTTCTTTCCCGAACCGAGTACTCGTACACAGAATCGCCATACCGAGTATATCACGATTGGTCAACACAAGAAGCTAAGGGGAAAAAAAGTTGGAAAGAAACCAACGTATCAATCACAATGTTTAACTTCGCCAACACCTTCATCCTCGGCGCTATCACAGCCACGCTCAGCATGTCTATGATGGTGGCGATGCCTGCACCTGTTGCTGCACCACTTCCCAACACTCTGTCTACACCAGACGCGCGATCCCCTCTTCCTCCAGCCACAGCTCAAGTGAAGCTCATCATACCTGAATATACGCTCTTCATGAACTCGACAGATCCGACTGACCAGTTTTTCGGAGCACCTTCTTCGCCCACTTCAAACTCCACTGAAGAAGGGAGTCCTGACACCGGTAGTCAACGGACGAGTGTAGAGCTCTTTTTCGCCGAGAACGATATCGAGAGTAACATGGTGAAAAGCTTCAAGTGGACTTTGTATACGCCCAAGGACGACAGTTTTTACACCCGCAGAGCGACGCCTCGATGGCAGCTAACCGTGAGTTCAGGCTTCCTCTGTCTCGTATGAACGATGCTTTGCAAGGGCTGAATGATCGATTTATCCTGATCAAAATGTCATACTTATCACCACCCATTGCACCACTACAGTGCCACGTATCAGCTTTAAAAGGAACAACGGGGCCTCAGACCCTCGAGCTGCTGTATGATGCACCTTTCCTTTCTGGACATGGAGCGGCAGCCGCTGACTCAGCCGTCAGAGTATGGTGTGAGGACAAGGCGCGGTGCGTCTCGCACCCTTGCAGCGGTGATCAGCCGCATGTCGACTCTGTAAGTGCTGCACGACCACGACAAGCGATCCCCGCCTGAGATAATAGCAAATAGTCACAGATTCGAGATGAAACGTAGGCTGATACTTTGTTTATCGATCGACCTTACAGGATGACCTTGAGTAGGCGAACAAAAACTTACCGCTATATATCTGGTCTGCGAAAGACGTTCAGCCTACAGTACATACATGCTGGAGGAGACCGTTCCATCAAATTTTGCGGTCGATTGCAATCTCTTCTCGCGCTCATTATTCCTCTAATTCTGGGGCTTGGGGTTTCGAGTGAGTCAAGAGAGGACAGTGGGCTAGAAAAAATATTACCAGACTAGTTTTTGGATGATTGATGGATGGTAATGATGCTGCAAAGCGGTATATTGCATGTCTGCCACAATGAGGACCTACGTTAGTTGAAGAATTTGGCTCTTCATGTCTATACAGTGCTCTCATCTGTCAGTCTCAGAGGATTAGTCCAGGGAAGTTTGTGACACAACAAGCTGATGAGGTAACTTCTTATTATCGGTACGAGCAAGCGCATGCATACATTCGGAGCGTACAACCTCAGCCTTGGTATCGCATCTAAGACCTTACTTCTCATATCACACCACCTCCTTCTCTTCTTGTGCCCTTTCGATACGGATTCTTCTCAGTATCTCCTATAGGACCTCTCGTAGCGGCAGCTGAAGCTCGGGTCACCCGCCTTGGCGTCGAGTCAGCTGGGGGAGTTGGCGCAGCTCGAGGTTGCGTCTGTACACCGCCTGAGCGGAGGATAGGGGGTGGTGGTGGCGGAGGCAGGAAATCGGATGAAGATTGCCATTGGTTTGACGAAGGATGAGCGAGAGATAACGTTCTAGGAGGTGATGGTGCACGGAGCGGCGGCGACATGTGCGAGGGAGGCTGTGACGGCGGAGGCGTGTAGGTCTCTGCGGGGGGAGATGGCGGTTCCGAGAAGGTGACGTTTTGGAATTGTTGAGTTATTTGCCTGTAGTGTCCAGTTTCAACAGTTAGCCTCGGATTCTTCACTCCTCACCTTGTAGAACGCTTGACCACTTACCCCACGTCCACTCTTCTAGAATTCAGGAACTGTGTACAAGTTCCCTTGAATTGTCCTAGCATATCCGCAAAGCTATTATAGAATTTGATTCCTTCCTCGGCGTTGTCGACAATCTCCCGCCATTTCCAATAGGCGAGATCCATATCTTGCAAACGTCTTTCCCGTTCTTTCACAACGGGATCATCCTTTCTTTCAGACAAGAACGCCTCGTTCTGGGACTGCCAAGCAATATTAGCCTTGATTTGACTGGAATTGAGATGCTTCAAAACTCACTCTGATCTGTTCGAGAAGCTGATCCTGTCGACCGCCTTCCCTATCCATCTCGTCCTTGATTCGATCGTACTTCTCCAAAGATCGGTGGAAGATGTCCTCAAACCACTCGGTCTTCACGTCACCCGTGCCTCCATGAGCCAGGCGCGTCGCTTCTTGCAGTACCTGAGGTCGGATGTCATCGGCAGCAGCGATATTTCGCGCCTGATTGACAAGCCTCGCTCGATGAGCAATTCGATCGTCCAAATCTTCAAGTGAAGCTCGCAATGGACGGACAGATGCGGGAAGACTCGAATAGCCATTTGCCGATGTGGACGTCGAGGGAACGTAGTCGTTGATGGTGTCCTATACATCGGTTAGTGAAGAACGAATCTCGCCATTCTTGAGCTGACTCACCTCTCCGCCTGCCAGGATCTCGATGAGCTCCGCCCAATCTTCCCATTTCTGCTTGACCGTGCCATCGCTCCCTGCAGCTTGCTTAATGGTAGCGTCATACTGCTGAGCTGTGGCAATGAGGGGTTGATTAGCGATATGGGACGGCTGTCGAGTGGACTGCAGATGCGGCTGTCGAGCTTGCAGCGATTCGTTTTCGGTTGCTTCCAGGTCGAGGATATCCATTGCCTGGTATATCGACGTCATAAGCCTACTTTTCACCTCAGAACCTCGCACACACTCACCTCGTCAAGCGATTGGACATTTGCTCGCGATAACCTGTTGACTTCTTTGAGGAGACTTCTGATTCTCTCTGCTCCTCCAGCCGAATCCACTTCCTCAGCCTTCTTGAGCAACGAAGGTGGTAGCCCGACTGGCCGTTCAAGTGCTTGTATGGATCCCGGAAGGTTCAGTGATTGAAGGGTGCTGAAATCAACAGAGATAAGCTCATTAGCGATATGATGTGATGTGCCGGCAAACTCACCTGGCTGCCACCCCATCAAGTTCCTCCCTCTTCCCGTCAAGTTCCCGTACAAGGGTGTCTTTCCGATCATCATAGATACCTGCGATTGTACATCAGTCAGAATGAACCTACGATCCAACGAGAACCAGTTCTCAAATCGACTCACTCAGGGCTAAGTGCACACCGTAAGGGACCAATGCACTGAACAGTGGTCCGACTCCGGCTCCACCTCCCATCAACCATGCGACTGGTTCAGAGACTTCAGTGGGGATGCTGACCTTCACCATGCCTACTCCAGTGATGGGAGCTAGCTGATTCGCAGGCGGGATAGGCGACACATAGACGAGGTCATTGTCCCTCACTGCTCGGTCAAGAGCGGCCTTGACAGCCCCGTGAAGATTCTGCGTTCGAAACAGGCTATGTCAGCACACCTGCAAGGGCGTAGGTCGATCAGTGCAAGGGGTATGAACAGACCTTCAAATCAGACAGGACAGAGTCTGCGACACCCTTCTTCCCCACCTCCAAACCTTTCTTGGCAAGACCCTCAGCTACTCTCAGCCTTGCTATCTCTTCCCCATACCGACTCTTCTCGAGGTCCTCCTGACTCAGTCTATATTGCGCAGCAGCCTCGAAGTGCATCTGCTTGACAGTGATGTGGGCAACCCAGTTCTGCGAAAGGTTACGCTATCAGTGGACAAAGAGATTCGGCACTGGTAATTTGATATATGAGACACTCACAGCTGGGAAGAACGAAGCAGACGGATAATCCGATCCATTCATCGAGGACAGCGAGTTCTTGTAGTATTCGGATACCTTCATCGATAATTTGCCTATCAAGCCGTTCTTGTAGGAGCCCTCTGTAGTGACAAGTCAGGTCAATCGGTTACGGAGGCTGGTGCGGAACAGCTTACGCAAGACAGCTTGTTGCCAGTAGCATTCTTGCGCTTCCCCAAGCACGAACTCCTTGATTGCACCTAAGAACGATTCCGTCATGTCGTATCCTGCTGCATGCGGTGTTGAGAGCTCGGATTGTAGTGTGGGCAGAATCGAGTTGATGATGTACTCCAGTATGCCGGCAGAAGCCTGACAAGCGAAAGGAAGGTGAGCTTGATATTTCAGAGAAACAAAGCAGCAAGCTCACAGTAAGGTAGCCCAGTGCCCTTTTGATCCCCTCAGCCTCGGCTCTTCTTTCAGCAGCGGCCATGGAAGCATACAATGCGGCGATATTGAACAGCACGCTCGCTCGCTCATACGTGAGCGACGAGAGAGAGAGAGGAGCATCTGGACTCAGTGAGTATGTCGGAGGGAAAGGAAGATGATACGTGAACTGCAGTGAGATGTCTGAGGGGAATTTTGTAGCAAGGAAGGCGAGCTGAGCATGATACCTTTGCATAACCAGCTTGATGAGCATCCTACAGACGTTGCCAAGAGCGGCGAGGGAAGCATGACATACCTCATGAGACCACGGACGATTTCGGGGTGCCCCTCGGCTTTTGCTTCGACCCATTCCTTCCGCATAGCCACAAGAGCTTCCACATCCTTTTTGAACGCTTCGGGGTGGGCATCTCGGAAATGCGTTGATATGTAAGTTAGCAGATGTTGCGAGAAGGAAGGCAATGGATTCGCCCGCTTGGCGGGGACGGACAGGAAATTTGACTGAAGAAAAGTATCAGCTTTCATTCTCTTATCCGCCGGTACAGATTCCGCAGACTGACCATGATTGTTAGCACAATAAGGCGTGGAGGTCGCAAAAGGATGAGTTAGAAATGGCAAGAAGAGCAACAAACCCCTTCATATATCCAACTCAGCATGGAATACCAGTCCATCCATCCATCCATCCATCACCTATGACAGCATCTGCGGCAATCTCGTATGAGTGGAGGCGTGCACAACAAGGAGCATGTTTACCTCACCACAGTTATAAAGACGCAAAAAGGAAAGAGCCTGAGGGAATCGAACCCTCCTTTCGAGAACGATCACTTGTTAGTAATCAGAATCTCACGTACTAACCGATATACGAAGGCTCCTTCGATGAAAAATGCTTGAAAGCATATAATATATATATTGTTTTTTCAGATGCAGGGGCAGTTCACCCATCTCATACAATCTCCAACTCTCTTTCCTGCAGATCAATGTACATATCTCCTGGATGCGCTAGGCTATGAGAGGTCATGAGAGGACGGGCGTCCGTGCATGCGACTCAAGTTCGCTTTGATGCATCCAGAAGGCTAGAGTTGACAGGATGTACAGGAATCACTTCTTTGCCACGAGACCAGGCGTTCCACGCCTCCACTTGATACATCCAAAATCAAACACGAGCGAGCGCGTTGCATCTGGTCACCACCTTCCGCTCCTTTGCACTTTCGGTCTTTGTCCTCTTTTTTCCTTCCCTCTCATAGAGATCCACTTACACTCAATCGATCATCTGCTCGTCTGCTTTGGAGTGTTCGAATTGAGGCCCTACACGATGTCTCAATCACCTCTGGCTCGCCAGACGCGGAAAAGCTTACCGGCCTTTGCTCATCCTCCATCAAGGCTCTCGAAGAGCACTTCCTCCCACCAGCTCTCTCAGGAAGTCAGTTCGCCTTCTCCTTCGCCTACGCAGTCTACCCCAACTTCCTCAGCATCCAATTACTTGAACGTCAGCACCCCTACCCCTACACCCAGTCGGGATACACCTACACGCCATCGAAATGTCGGCTCTTCGACTTCCACTACCCCTAAAATTCTCTATTCCCCTTATGCGACGTCGACTCCGCCTCAGGGATTGAGCAGGAGTTCCAGTATACCCTTTGACATGGCTGCAAGTGCCAAGGCTGCTCGGAGGTACGAGGAAGAGAGAAGACTGAGCACGCCCGTGGTGGATACAGGAGCGAAGAAGAAGCGATTCGTGAGGAAGAAGCCTATCTGGCAAAGGTTAGCTAGCCGGAAATGAGCCGTCCCCACATGTCGAAAGCTGATCATCTGCTTTTGCCGACAGAACCGCCTCTTTACCTTCTACTATGTACGACAAGTTGATCTTCAATACCCCGACTTCCATAGTCGACGTCTTCCCCGACGAGCATCTCGCCAACCCCATCAGTCTCGGTATCAACGCTGTCCACTACTTGTTGGTCGCGCCTTTATTCTCGGTCAAAGATGAGCCGGGAAGCGTGCTCAGATCAGGGAGGGAACCAAGCGGAGTCAGCAGGAGGTGGGATGACTGGGAGAACCTGGGTAAAGTTGCCAGTACGAGCCTCGTAGGCGGATGGACGGTGCGCCAGGATCCTCCCACAGCTATATATGGCGGTGTCGCTGACAACGTTGGCGACGCAGAAATTTACCATTCTCGTTCTGCTTTTGATCATCGCCATAGGGAACGCCGCGTACCTCTTCACTCGCTTCAGGACCTACGATATGCAACTTCGCTCGGTGAGTCAGCCGGTGCCTGACCTATCTTCCATTAATCAACGTAGCTGACTGGCTCCTTATTAGGGCCAGGAACCCATCGCCTCACCGCATGCATCACCTATCCCCGCTCCCAAAGTCAAGAACTTATTCAAGGATGAGGATGACGATATCTTTGATAAGCCTGTTCGATCTGTGCAAGGCCATTCTCACCAGGTCGGAGCGGCGAAATATCTGACTATGACCGGAAAGGGGTTGCTCTTCCTCGTCCAGTTCGCATTGTAGGTCAAATCGACCGTAAAACGTGTGGTCTGCTTTTGCAAAACGCAGCTGATATCCATAACGTACCCACCTTGCAGTCACGCGTTGTTGTCAGCTTTCGGTAAACCTCAGAAGAACGCACCGAAGCTAAGCGGCGCCTTCGGGCAGCCCGAGGATAAGATCCAGTCATTGAGGGTTTGGGATCCGCCTGAATTCTGTCTCGCCTTCTTTTGGTGAGTACAGAGTCGCACCGAGATCGGATCGATCATGCGGGCGCCGACTATCCCACATATTTTCGCGAACCTGTGCGTCATGTGATATCGACCGGCTGACAAATATTTCTGTGCAGCGCCTTCCCACCCACCTCACCCCTCCTCACCCATCTGCTCGTCCCCCTTCACCCACTCTTAACGCCCCTTCTCCACTTCTCAACCACATTCCTCCTCACCCAGCTCGCGCAATCGTACGCCCAATTAGTGAAGGACAGGATGTTGCTCTCCGCAGAGGTCATGAGGGAGTACGATCAGCGATTCGTCTACAAACGCGTGTTTGCCAACAGGGTCGATCGAGGGGTCGGTACAAATGAAGGTGAGCGAGAAGTCTCATTTACCCAATCAGGCGCACGATTTTCATGAAGTTCAGCTGATCATGTAACGCGTCAAACAGCGGAGATGGTCTGGTAGGTCACGATCCCGAAAGACTCAATGGACGATAACCCAGTTCAAATGGGAGATCAGGCAGTAGTAGTGCGCATTTTCAAAGCAGTACAGTTAAAATTTAGAAGGAGAACTCAACCATCATCAAACCAAGTCCTGCAGATAGCATACTTCGTCATGTAGTTACATGACTTCCCTCGCTGTTAACTTATCAGTAGTCTCTCACGCACGTGAGACATAACCGTTATGATATGATACAATACATCCAATCATGCATGGGAAAATCAGTTCGTGCAGTTCGTGAAGACCGAATTATTAGTCGCTCATTGAGCACTGTCAAGTACACTCTCGATCCCCGTGGTCCGCTGGTTCTCAGCCTCGTATTCTCGCTGGTCCTCAAACCTCTCAATTGTCCTAGGCGAAGGAGGTGTCTGATACATTCTTTCAGCTTGAAGCTGGAACGGGGAATGTATCCTCTCGTCCTCCTTGCCATTCCCGTTCCCATCCCCAGTCCCGTGCGCAGTTCCTTTGCCTTGGCCTGTTCTAGGCGCTAGATGGGAGGGTTCGCTCAACTGGCCCTGATCGGTCGGACTAGAGGCCGAAGGCGAGAACTCGATCCGTGGCGTCTGAGACGATGTCTGGGCAGCGTCGTCTGTAGAGCTGATACGACCCAAAAGATCAGTTTGGTCGGCTCCATCTGCTGACCGGTGACTCTCTACAGCTCCGACTTGGGGCTGGGGCGATGAAACCGGAGAATCGATAATTCCCACCGTGTCGATAGCGGCTCTCAAGGCTGTACCTGACTCGTCGATCGAGTGGAGAAATCGGAGAAGTTCTTTGCATAGCTGAGAGGAGGCAGAATAGGTCAGCTGAACATCGCTGCCGGACACTGCAGACGTAGCCGACGTACGTGGAATTCCTTGGCTTTGATCGCTTGGCGAAGTAGACGGATTGTGTCCTAATCCAAACACATAGATCAGCTGGGCTACGCGAGCGGGAGATGTTGTATTTTGGCGATGCCGGCGAAGCTCACCTCAACATCGTCTAAGCCTTCCAGACCATGCAGTACCAAAAGATAGCTCGCAGCGGTCCGAAGCTTGCCTTCTTCCAAGCATTGCTCGAACAGCTCTCTCGGTGGCCCGACCACATCAAACAGAACCTGCCATCTATCGATCTCCGTCTTTCTCGCGCATCCTACAACCACGTCTAAGGACGACGGGAAATGGTCGAGGAAGGTGATGACTGCAGTGAGAGGTGTGATGCTAGGTGTCGACTCTGACAATGTGTAGTCTGAGCGTGAGCTGATTCGTACTATCGGAGTTTTGAGAGCACCTGAACCTAGTTCTGCTTCTGAGTTAAATCCAGATTCCGACTCCTGAGTGTTCGGGCTGTCTGTGATACTTGCTGAAGAAGGCAAAGGTATCATAGAGGGTTTCGCGGCCTCGTCTTCCAGCACGGAGTGCAGTAGGATCTCGAGCGAATGAGCGAAATATACTAATCCTTGATAGTGACATGCGAGAGTGAGTGCGTTAGCTAGGGAAGGTGGAGACGCGGTCAGGTGGTAGCGGAGGAATTGGGGAAGGAAAAGATGGGTTCCGGTTGATATCTTGTATATAGGCCATGGAAGATGTCTGGTAGACGATTCTGGGTCGACACCGATGATTATGCCTTTGTCCATCAAGATAGCTGCGCAGGGCATTCGTCAGCTGATGACCGGCAATGAGCACCGATCCACGAAGTCCAGCTTACACAGAGGGTAAAAGTCCAGTCGCAATTTCACACTCTCTTCAACACTCTCATAGGAGTCAGAGCTAGAATTGACCCTCGTGGCCTCGATAGTCAACGCATCAAGCCAGATACGCATGTTCATGCCATCGTAACCCCACAACGAGTTCTCGAGGGTACCAACACCGTGCAAGTGCGTCCAGTACGCTTCAATGCGATCGGCGAGAATCTGCATATCGTATCGGACCTCGTCGGGGCGGGCCTATAGGGATAAGTCAGCCACCCGCATGTGGTCTACATGGACAAGATGACTCACTCGACGAGGTCGGAGGAGAACCAGTTTCCCATCCACAAGGAAAATGATTGTGGCTACAATGAGATCATCTGCGGGATCGCCCAAATCTATCATGGGAATATTATCAGCTCTTCTGAAGATCGTCTTCCTGAGAGCTGGACGGTTTCATGAGTGAACTCCAGATGCACTCACTTTTCTGCGCCATCGGAATGAGCCAACTCATGCCTCTCACTCTGCTTGGTACCTGCACTATTCCCCTGAAACTTATACTACCGCACAGATGTAATTTGATGCTGGTCTGGGTCGGTAAGATGAGGAAGTGGTACAGGGTATTATCGGCTGTATATACTAGTAGAGAGTTATCGAGCAGAGTCATGACAAGAACGGGTGTAGGCAGGGTTTGCGAGTGAAGGATCTCTGTCAAGTCGAGATCTCTTGAGTAAAGTCGGAGCTGTGACAAGCGCTGCGTCAGTCTCTCGGACTTAGAGCAGGCCGGCAGAATTCCGCTCACCTGATGAGTCTTGTCCACATCGACAGCAGCTATCAGCACGTGGTGGAACCATAACAATCCGCCCCGGACCGTGAATTCTCGCTCTTGCCGCTCATCGGGAAACAGTTTCCATCGTCCAGACGAAGCGGAATAATGAGTGAGTCCCTTCCTTCCGGCCACAGCAATGAGCTTGCCGTCAGAAGATATTGAGGCATATCGAAGAGGCCAGTTGCTCGCAATGTATGCCGCGGGAATCTGAGAGTGAGATCAAACTATAATCAGATCACAGTACGCGCGACAATGCTTAGTCAACCTTACCTTGATGCTCTGCCATACATCGGACTCTGGATTGATGACGCTCATGTCGGGCTGATCAGCCCCGCGATAGACGAGCACTCTATCGTCCATCTGCAGGAAGGCGTATCGTGTGTTGTCCTAATGATACTGGATCAGCGCATCCCTCCACGGACAAGGAGGATTATCAGCTTACAGGTGATTGTTGATTAGTCGTTGCGCTTTTGACGAACGATATCACTTCTATCTGAGGACCCTGATCCTGACCAGGACGCAGCACGAAAAGCTCCAGATTTCCAGGTGTCCAGAACTGTACGTGGCGGCCGCATCATCAGCGACTAATCTCCAAGAGCGCGACCTCTGTGCTCACCAATTCTCCTACGCCCGCAGCAGTCGAATGGCTTTCATCTTCATCATCGGCTTCTCTCACATCCCACCCTCCTAACCTTCCCCCCATACTCCACGCAGCCCAGCCACGCTCATAGCCTGCGGCGAGGCAATACCCATCTCCTGTCCAAGCCAATGATGTAATTCCTCCAGGAGACGATCCTACGTATCAAAACGAGTCGGTCAGTCACTGGAACTCGATTTACGACATTCCAAAACTCACGCAGGTTTGCTGAAAGGCGTAGATCGAGTGTGTGAGACAACCTCGGTCTGGCTGGCCAAGGAGGCAGGATTAAGATATTGATCTTCCCACTATCAATTGTAAATCAGCTCTACACCTTCTTCAGCTTGGACGTACCTTGCCAAACCAACAGCTACTAGACCGAATCTCGGATTGACCGCCACTTGCTCGGCCCAGTCATCTACGTCCTGAATATCGCTTTCATCCCGATCTTCGACCAGTCCTAGCGCTTCTATCCTGCGCGTCATATCCTGCGGTTTCGGCGGAGGATGCAGGATCCTCCCAACATATCTCGGACCTGCTCGCAGTTGTGCTCTCTGGGCTTCGGAGGGCGCCATCTGAGCGAGCTGAGAAGACTGATACATTGCGTATAGCCTTCCATCCTGGTTGATCAGCGTATACACTACCGGTAAGCCGGGGGTGCGGTTTGCCGTCAGTCCTGTAGGTACAGGCGGATCGTTTCCTCCGACCATCCAATCTCGAGCTTGAGTGAGATCCCATGCCTCGCAGTCCACTTGAGACTCCGAATCGCCGTCCAGCGGAGGTGGGGGGAAGTGTGAGCCTGGTGGGGAAAGTAATTGGCTCGGCACAGGATACGGGATCGACAGTAACGAAGGCGGATGCCGAAGGAGGATCAGCAGGTTGTGAGGTTGCGTGACGAGCGATTCGCATCCGCCCATTATAAAGGCGGTTCCAAGCGATCTGAGTTCCCAGCCCATGACCACATCGCCTTCGCCTGGTCCGGGTGTTGATGGGCCTGGGAAGTCATAGGATGGTCTGGAGGTCGGGACCAGTTGATAGAATAGAAGGTGATGAGTGACTGTCTAATAACGGAGATAAAAGTCCCGGTCAGCACCTCGATATGCTATGGCAGAACGATGACTATCTCTCAGTTACGGCCGCTACTCACCTGCACGATCAAACCCCTTCCATCATAAGCCCAGAAAACGTCCACGTTCACTCCGAATCTCTCGATACTGGCAGCCGACCGGACCACAGCCGCTTGCACTACCGTAGGCTGATAAAGACGATCAGTGATTTCCCCAACTATTGTGCAGAGTTGAGCTGACGGTGAAACTCGGAATTGTCACACTCACCCTGACATCCCATACACCCAGTCCAGATGAGGTCAAACTCGCAAAGAAGTTGCCCTTTCTACTCGATTTGACGCTGATGATAGGGTTGTGTTCCAGCGATGAGAGCGTATTGACCAACCGCGTGGTCGCCGTCGGCCAGTACATGTTGTGAGATGGCTTAGAGAGGGAAATCGAGCTCGAACGTACTTCTATCCTTGCATTTCTCGGCTCAGGAATGCAGCAGACTATGACGGAGAGACAGACAGAGACTGTTGTTGATGAAGCCGCAGTCGCGTGTTATCGCGTCGGATTAAGGTCCTTATGTCACGTGATAAGAGCCGTCGATCGGATGACTATATATGGCTACATGTTCGAGCTTAGTATTAACATGATTCGCAGCTAATTCAGCTTATAAGGGCGACTATAGACATTATATGATGTATTCAAGCTGAGCTGTTCTCTCCTCTCTACCGCCAGTGTACCCAAGGAGCGACACCTGTTACTCCCGAATTACTCAAAGAACTTGACAATCTCACCGTACTCGTGCGCCTTGATCGCATGTTTCGGGTAACAAATATACGTCCTCTCCCCTGTCACGCCAAACTTCTCCCTGAAACCAGCCTTTTTGTCCAATGACATGGAATGTACGATACTCCTGTACGTCTTCTCCAAGAACTTTCCTCGGAAACCGCCGATACCGTGCTCGGTGACAAAGCTCTCCGCGACGGCTGCGCCGAAAGTGACAGGTTCACCTGGTACAGCTGAGAGTGCCGCTTGGACGGTCGATTCGATGGCTCCGTGAGGAGCTGAAGGGAAGTCTAACGCCCATTTCAGTTGGTATCCGTGTTTAGGCGATAGTCGGGTCAGCACGACAAGGGTCTCGATGATAGGTTCCCCGTCGGACGTCGAGTTATCGGATTCTCCGTTGGATTGCTTCTTGCCGGTACCATTCTCGGCATCGCCGTTGGATTGACGAGACTTGGGATCAGACTCAGCAATGAAGTAACGCCTATGCTCCGGATCCCTCCAGGGAGCAATCTCGGTAAGGTGAACTTGCTTTCCTCGGCTGCTTCGTGTGTTCTTCCATTCTTCGATCCTCTTATCCGCTCGCCTCTTGAAATCATCACTCAGTTCGACCTCGCTGACCTTGAATACTCCCCTTTGCTCCTTCTTGTTCTGAATCACCTCGGACGTGACCTGGTCAGAGTCGGACCTTTGTTCCTGCGTACAGCTGAATGTCCGCCAGCCGTATTGCTCAGCCAAGATCTCCTGGAACTCTTCAGATACCAACATCCAGACGGGCTTGAGCTTGAGATCGTGTTTGACGAATTCGAGGAATCGCCTTGAGACTTCGACTTGCTGCTTGTCGTCACATAACGGATCCCCGGTGAGCATGCAGAATTTGCCTGATTGCTGCACGTATCCGATAGCAGCTCCCGTCTCGGAGTCTCGCCAAATTTCGAACCGGTCATCGAGCCATGAAGTGTTGGTGGCATCACCGTAATTGGCGATGAGGTTCTCGAGAGGAGGAGGATGCTCGGGATCATATGTCTTTGTAGTGTCGGCATCCGGATGGGGAAGAGATGGCTGTTTGGCGGGGAGTGAGTGTGGGTCTCGGTGAAAGAGTGAGGACAGTCGAACATCCGGCAAGTCCAGGTAGAAAGTCACGATTCTCTCTAAACCAAGTCCCGCTCCACCGTGAGGGGGCATACCCCAGTCAAAAGCGCTGAGGTATTCCTCCATATCCGCTTCGTCGATACCGGAATCTCGCATGCTCTGCCTCAGCTGGATTGGATCATTGATCCTCTGTCCACCCGTACAGATCTCTTGTCCTCGGACGAACATGTCGAAAGAGTTGGTCGTCTTGCCATCGTTAGCGGTATAGAACGGTCGAGCGGATTTAGGGAATCTGTCAACTATATAATAGTCGGCTCCATATTTCTTCTTGACCAGCTGACCAAGTCGGATCTCATCGGGGGTATGCAGATCCTCTTCCTCGACATCCCTTCCGTCATCTCGGAGCATCTGGACGGCCTCTGAGAAGGGAATGACAGGCGTTTCGTCGAGAAAGACAAAATCCTCGCTGTCCCAAACCTCTCGGACTCGCGCTAACTCGTTCTTCATGGAGGCGATGGCTCGAAACATGTTCTTGAGGATGGTGTCGAGTACGTAGAAAACTTCATGGTAGTCCTGCTTCAATGACATCTCGATGTCGAGACCGGTGTATTCTGTCAGATGCCGATGGGTGTTACTGTTCTCCGCTCGGAAGACGGGTCCGACCTAACATACGGAATATGTATTAGTAACCTGGATATCGAAAGAGGAGGGTAGGGTTGAGATATTCCGCTCACCTCGTACACTCGACCAAAGTCAGCAGAGATGGCCATCTGCTTCATCAGTTGCGGACTCTGAGCCAAGAAAGCCTTGCGCCCGAAATAGTTCACCCTGAATACCTCTGCCCCCGACTCAGTAGCAGCAGGTTGCAGTTTAGGGGTATTGATCTCCAAGAAATCTAGCTCGTCCAACGTGTCTCTGAAGACCTTGAGGATTCTCGCTCTGATTTTGAAGATGGCTTGATTGGTTGGATGCCTCAGATCAAGTGTCCGGTTATGGAGTCGGCTTCGTTGAGGAGGCGGCTCACCGTGGTAGAGACCGAAGGGAATATTGCGTGAGGGCTCAACAAGGTGTATTGTCTCGACTGCGACTTCGAGCGGAGAGTCGACAGAGCTGGTGATGGGTTTAGGTGGTCGCTGGAGTGTTCCTGAAACTTGGACAATAGACTCGTCTGGCAATCTTTGAACCCACTTGATCATGTGTGCCGAGACTCCTTCGTGAAGTACACCTTGAATGGTGAACCCTCTTTGCCGGAAAATGAGGAAATTGAGATTGGCTGAAAGTTCTCGCTGGGTATGGATTCTCGCTCGGAAGACGACATGGGTTCCTTCTGGTTCCTGCACCACGTCGTCCAGCAGAGCGATCTCCCCAGGATGCCTAAGCTCTCCATACCTTTCCCTCAGCTCAGCTGGCTCTTCCCTCTCCGCTCGTTGATCAGACTCCTTGCGTCTTCGCTCTACCTCCTCATGTTCTTGTTGCATTCTTCGTTCCTTCTCCTCCTTCTCATGTCGTTTCTGCTCAGTCCGCTGGGCTGCCTTGCCCTGTTCAGGCAGGTCCCCATCCTGTCTATCTTCGTCCTTGTCGGATGACCGATGCAGCTTAGACGCAATGGTCGATGGCTTCAACGCATGACCCAGCTTCTTCAAAGCGTTCGGACTCGAACCGTCTTCTTGTGAATGATGTGCGGTAGTATCCGCAGTCATGATGATTATTCGTGGCTAATTGATTGAAGATATGATCTTCAGGATATCCAGCTAAGGGTATTCGCCGTTTTGAAAAGATAGATCATAAATAACGAAACAGTGTTGAACAAGGAGGCAGTGGCAAGAAAGGAGGGACACGAGCAATATTGTGATAGAAAGGTGTTCGCAGGACCCGCTGAACGCTGAAGGGTGACATAGACGAGATAAATGGTTAGTAGCCAGGTGAATAGCGTGGATTATCAAGCTGACGAGAAGATCTGCTGAGGCGGCAATCCCAATGATATCATTGCAGACAAGCGAATTAGTCTATGCACTTGAAGACCTCGGTGACGAAAGTGGTTGTAGTGACCGGAAGCCACTAGCGAGCTATCTTGACGACAAATAACACGCTAGGCTACACTGCACCAAGAACCGAGCCCAGCAGGTGTACCAGGACAGCAACGTCTAGACCGCGTAGTCCGGAGGTAGGTCGGAAAGGACAACGGGGTCAATCAATGTTAAGTAGCATGAATGTCATGACACGTTGTCTGCGTGCTGTCGCCAAGTCTCACCCTTTCTCGGCATTTCAATGCATTCATCCATTCATCCAGTCATCCAGTCATCCCAAAAATCTTCAACATGACACAGACCACAGACCACAAGATAGTGCCTGCCCAGTCCGCCTTTGATTGATTGATCGATTGACGTCACTGCGCACTGTCCCCTTCGCCCCTGAGAGGTGTGAAGCTTATTCCCTGGAATCCGATTCCCAAATTCCAGCATCCGGGTGTCATACAGTCTTTCTCCGAGACTGCGTATCTCATCCGCTGTCGCCGCCCTGCTCAGATATGACCGCACAAACGAACGACGCGTGCGTGGGAGAAGATGGCAGCGTGAGGGGGAACCCCTCGCACTATCTATACGGGCTTAGAAGCTTGAGAGACGAACAACCCGGGTGTGGCATCTGCATGTGCGGCCTCTGTCACACGGTGCCCGGCAATTTTATCCTTCATTAGGGGTATTCAAAGCTTGAAAAAGCTGTCGTTAAACGAATTTAACGACAAACCTTGAATACAGAGTTAGCCAAGTCACCGATATTTTACGTCAAGGCTGAGTGGGTGTCAGCCTAATGGGGTAAGATCCTTATAAACTATTGTTAAGGACAGACATGTGAAAAGTAGCCATCTTAACTTAAGGGCAGCTTTTTGCGCTCTTGCGAGTTCTGGTTAGGCAGCCGGGTTATGAGCAATTACAATTAGGCATCAGAAAGTATGCATTAGGCGACCGAGTTGACATCATCTGCTGGAGAGCAATGCTTGTCACTACCGAACAACCTCATTCGAGCGGCCAAAGGGCACACTTGTCGCTCCCGAATATACTCATTCGATCGGCGAAAGGATATCGTCCCATCTGAAATTGAGTCGCTCAACGGTCGAGTAAACGACATCATAACGAGGAATCATGTTTTCGACCTCTCAATTGCAGCCAGAAAGCCAGTTGACGACGCAGAGTTTTCAATCAAGTCAATCGCTCACACCCTTCAACAATGCACTGGTGTCACCCGCCAATTTGCTTGCACCGTCCCAGACTACGTGTTCATCTCAACTTTCGCAGGATAGCCAGCCTTGGCTCAGCGCTCTGGCAGGTCATAAAAATGCTGCAAGGATCAGCCAGAGGCCCTCTCTGCCTGCAGCCTCACAGTCTGCTAAAACTAAGCGCACCCGAGGGGTCAATTGGGACAGGGATTTTGGTACCGACAACAGGAAAGCAGACTTCCACATAATTGATTGGCTTGCCATCAGCCATAACTATGACAAGTGGCGTGGTTCAGCTGGATCTAATCAAACCAAGGAGGGGAAGCGTTGCTTGATATATCTGAAAGAGCACGGTTGTTGTCAAGATCGAAACTTCAAGTCAGTCAATCAACGTGTACGTGATGATTTGGTTCTGATTCTGGATTGCAGGCGACACTGGCTGACTACTTCATAGATCCTACACATGAGGAACACCTTTACAGAAGCTTGCAGGGTTGAAAGCGCCACTGGTGGAGGATTGACAGCCAAAGATAAGTTCAGAACGGTTGAAGGTCAGTATTCTGGATCAGAGCAGTCTCATTCCATGTCGAATGCTGGCATTCAGTAACGAATATCTGGTATCGGGACAGCCAAGAGGCTTTCCATATGTCCATGGTACGATCGACTAGCTCCGATCATGTCTGGTCGGGCGAATAACAATCCTGGCGGTGTGCACGACACAGCTGACAGTGGTGTCAAGGATGCAACTCGTGCCACATTCCGCGCTCATCTGAACAATGCGGACGACGAGGACAGCCTTGAGGAACAGGGCATCGAGGCAGATATAGTCGGGGAGGAGACCGATACCGAGGATGACGAGGAGAACAACGAGGAGAAAAGGCAAAGCACAGCAGGGTTCTGGGCTGGCGAGGGCACGCCTATCAGGCAGATCCGAGAGACTGACCTGTATTCGACCTCCATGGACTCGCAACAGCGTGTGACTGCAACGCCTACTTCAGCACGTCCATCTCAAGCAACACAGGACCAAGATTCAGCTTTTGTCAGTCAGGGCCGTACTGGCAGAGCGCGACAGATCAGCAAGAGCACATCAGCAAAGAAAAGGTCGCACACCACTTCGCCACTGTCATTCCTGTCCTCATCATCTAGCTCTAAACAGAAGAAGCCACCCGCTTCTAGCGCATCGGCACTGGAGACGTTTGACAGGATCGTCACCAAGCAGGGGCTGATCCAGTCAGAATGGCGTAAACAAGAGTTGATGATCAGGGAGCGGGAGCTTCATCAAAGCGAAAAACGGCTGGCTTACGAAAGATTCAAGACCCTACACGAGGCTTGGGTCGAAAAAGTGAAGATGTACATGGGGTTCGGTGGTACTTTGGATGAGGCTACCACCAAGGCTGGTCCCGAGCCACAATTGATAGAAAACTGGTAAGCTGTTTATGGATCTGACAGCAGGAGGACGGCATGACTGACACTCACAGGGACCTGGTGTGTAGAGTGTATTCGGCGGGCAAAAGTGTTAGATCATCTACCGAACGGACCCATTCGGCAGCGGAACATGCATCGTTGTGTACGGAATGTGCACGGGTCATCGAGGTGCCACATTCCAATGCCATGCCAGCTTGAACTTCTGGTGCCACCTGGTCGATACAGTTGACATTTGTGGGAACGTTGATTGATGTTCTACTGAAAAACAAACAAGTTCGAAATCATACTGTGTGTATACACAGTATGATTGAGTGCATTCGGGGGGCGAATGCACCGTTTTCATGTATGATTGGGAATTTTGCAGTATCGTCAAAACTTCTTGAAACTTGACAGCTGGAAGTTCCGCACAATTCAAAAAATCCTCATATCAGTGATCGCCAATATCTCCAGATCTTCCAATCAGCCGAACACCTGAATCCTGCACAATGTCAAGCCCCAGCAATCACCCACAGGCCTCACAATCGTCGCCTGTCAAGAACAGCAAGGTCAAGTATAAGCCTGGCCAGCTAGTTTTCTTGCCTCGCGATCAGAACGCTACCGTTCTCGTGAGTCATGTCATAATTTATCAGTGCAAAGTACAAGACTGAGACTTATACCATGTGGCGTAGCTTGAGATCTTGGCTCTCGAAAAAGCCGCCAAGGAAGCGAACGAGGGGCCGAACAAAAAAGCTCTTGAGCGAGCGGCGACGCTCGCTTGAGACTGGCCCAATTATGCCGACATGACTACGCAGCCTTCCGCTGCCAATGGAGAGGACGACACGGGCCCCTGTGTGTGCTGTGCCAACGCTTGGCAGCGTCGACTGCACAACGCTGGGCGGTGCGTAGTTGCGACGGACCGAGAAGGCAGGATTGTGTGGAAGTGAGTTCATCTGTCATTCACTATACTCATATCTGCACTACAGGCTAGTATTCGCCCACCAAATGCATTCTTGTCTACAATCGAATAGATTGTACTCAGTCACCGAATGGCGTTGTTCGGGGTGGATGCCGAACGACGCCATTTGGTGAGCGATTACACTACGTTCGATTGTAGAATATTGTGCATTCAGCGGCCGAGTATTATGCAATCATTCAGGACTCTCAGAGCAGCCGTTGATTTGGATCCATAGGTGTTTGAGGTGCATATACACCAAGCAACGCTGCTCATTTGCCCTCAACAGTGCAACCGGTGCACAGGGTATCAATAAGATCCAGACTAAGGATCGCGCTTTGGCAGAATCTGTGAGCCTTACATTTTTGAGGATGATCATAAGTAAGCCAGTGCTGAGTACGGGATTAGCTGTTGAACGATATTTTGGCGTACGCCAAGAAGGAGCTTGCAATGTACCAAACCCTCGAGAAGGACCCCGCCATGTCTGAGCGTGACCCAGCACTATTCACTAAGACCATGGCTGCATTGCATCAACTGGGTAAGATAGAATCTCTTGATCAAGTAAGTCAGCACCGAACGTGGCCATTCTATACTGTTATAATGTCAGTCGTGGGCAGATCAGCTGATTCAGATCACGATTCTCAGTTCTTTAAATCCAAATTCAAGACTGTCGCGGACAAGCATAGAAAACAGCAACAACCCACTACTACTCCTTCCAAGAAGCGGAGCAGAGCCAGAATGGACACCATTGACGAGGAGGAGTACGAGCCTGGACTCTCTGATCTCGACAGTGACGATGAGGAAGCTACGCCTACTCCCAAACCGAAGCGAGCTCGGCAGAACTCCAATCCCTTCATGGTCATCGAGGAAGCGCCTCTGGCGTCTGGTTCAGGTGTTTCACACCTTGTTCATGGCAACGACCCCGAGCCAAGCGAGGAGGTAGAAGTTGTCTCAGCAGCTGTACCAGCAGGCTCTCAAGGGGAAGACGCAGGAGGAATTCAGGGTGAGCCAGATTACGATAGGGATTACTGGAGCGTTCACGGCGACGCTCATGAGCCAGAACTTGAGGAACAGGACCTCGCCGGTCAGATCGGCTCCAAAGTAGAAGTATCAGGATCACCAGACGGTCATGAGCATCAACAAAGTCCGATTGTTCCGCATTTGCCTTCTGCCCCTGTTTTCGCCTCCGATGCCGACTCCGAGCTCTCTTCCTTGACCGCTTCCGACTCCGAACTCACTTGCCTTCCGGAACTTGAGTCTGAGCTCACTTCTCTACCTGATTCCGATTCCGAACTCACTTCTCTACCCGACTCTGCTTCTGTATCTACTGGTTTGACCATCTCCAGCATTCTTCCCGAGTTCCGCTCCTTGACGGTTACTGAGTTTGGCCCACAACGGGACACGAGCACGCTCCATAGAGAAGCAAAATTAAAAAACATTTATTATAGAGATCCGGAAAGAGCTATTGTACCTAGTGAGAGGAAGTAGCTTTTGTTCTAGGACAATTTATCTCATATCGCTGCCGAATACCCCCATTCTGTTATTGATCCTTTATATTCACCTGTGTTCAGTGCTATTCGCTCCCAAAGTCACCAGGTTCAGCTTGGAATGGTCGGTTTTACTTAATTCCAGATTCTTCCATCTGTATCTTTCAGTCCCGGTCTGGAATTCTGGCTCTGCTTTGCTACTGCTTGTGCATGGACACTGATACTCTATGCATTGCTCACACGTCTTCGGGCTCGGCGATACTGCGCTGCCTTTTGTTTTCTATCTTCAATTATGCGAAGCTGATTTGCTGTATCTAGCCCCATGTCACGCATCAACCTCAGTCTCCAAGTCTCGTCTCCGCAAGCAGCATGTGTGAGTGTTTCTTCTACTTCTCCCCCTTCATTCTCCTCGGGATCATTGGCCTGCGCCAAAGCCCTTTCCTTGTGTACCATTTCATTGACCACCCACGCACTGGAAGTGATCAACATGTTGTGCAGCAGCACACACGCTCTAATCCAGCATGTGGCTCTAGCTTCATCCTCCTTGTCCCGTATCATCACCCTTAGCCCCCTTAGGCTCTGCCAACGGCCCTTGAGTATTCCGAACGCATGTTCTATGGCGACTCTGGCTTTGGCAAGGGATGTATTGAAGAGTTGCTAAGAAGCATGGTCAGCGGACATGTTATATGTGCTCTGAACTGGTATCAAAGTGCATGATCCACACACCTCATCACGTTCGAGATTTGGATTGCCCTTTTCGCACTTGAATAGCGGGACGGTATACTTGCTGGGCGTGTACGCTGAATCAGCGAGTAGAAATTCGTTGGTCGAGAAGAACTTTTCAGGATATTTGGCCACTTTGGTGGACTCAAACACTGTTGTGTCGTGTTGAGAAGCGGTGAAGCCATAAAGCACTTGGCGAAGCAGGTAGTTGTGGTCGCAGATTGCGCAGATGCTGAATCTGTACCTTCTTTTATAGGAATAGTAATCCTGCTTATCTTCTCGAGCGGGTGCGCTATAGAAAACGATGTGGCACCCATCGACAACGCCAACGCATCCGCCAGGAATGCCCTTCTCCCTCTCGAACCAGGCAGAGATATATCGCCTCTCAGCCTCGTTAGGCCAAAACACAAACTCATCTTCATGGTCGAGCAGCGCTTCAATGACTCTCTCCGTGAATTTACCCAAAGAGCCCTCTGAAACGACCAATCAGCCTTGATTAATGGGAATCGCGGTTGGAATACTTGCGTTTGCCTCTGAATGATGCCATTCGGTCACGATTCAAGTTGATTCGGCTACATGCCACAGACTCACCGCTGACGTGGAATTCCTCTCCTACCTCCATGGCATTAGAGGCCGACCCATCGTGACCAAAACGCCAGAGCGCAACAGTGAGTTGATTCCATACTGGTGTTTGATCTGGTGGGCTTTTGGACACGAATATGGGGTTGTCTTTGATGCAATCATGAAGCCAACGAAATGTTTGGTGATCAACCCGGAGGAGCCTTCGAAAGTGTGCAGGTTTGTATGTGTGTATTGTGCGGATCTTGATCTCCATGTTTCTGAAGCGATCAATGCGGTATTGACGACCTCGTTGGAGGTAGCGGGTAGCCATCAACACGCCATACTGTAGCAGGAGCCTCTCGACCAGTTCATCGTCCCAAAGAGCAAATGCGAGGGCGAGTGATTTCTCCACCTCATGTATCTTTCTCACGCGCAGAGTATCTCCACTCATGTTGATGTGTCTAGATTATGTGACCTATATTTGCCAGAATCGACTCATTCGGCGGTGAATGATGACAAGACATGGCAGATACAGTTTGCTTCGGAGGGCAAATGGCTATATTCGCGGACGGAGTGGCGGACCATGCGCTTCCCACGTGCGCCCGCTTTAACGCATCCAATTGACATCCCCTCAAGTACTCCTTATATATAGCTTTTTAACGACTGCGCTAGTGCCTGATATCCTCGTCATAGAGGTATATGAACCAGGGCATGCCGGCAGTTCGTTAAAATTGCCTGTAACGACCGTCGAGAGCTTTGAATACCCCTATTATAATTGAGAAGTGCATGTCGTAAGAAGCGGCACTGGTCTTAGCAGCTGTCTAGTGTTCACGGCGTTTGGGCATAGTGGGGCCGAGGTACACACAGCGGCGTGAGTGGGCCTAAGATGGGGCTGGGATGTCTGGTGGTCAACCTTCGATCACGACTACGGCCGTGGCCACCTGAAAATTGCCTTCTTCTTTTGTTAATATTGCCAGCGACGGTTGTGGTCTCAACGACAGGGCGTTCGTGCGTTCGATATAGGTTTGCGGGAATCAGTAGCCAAAGACATCTTTAACCGCAATACTCGCTCGCGTGGCAATCTGGCATTCATCGGCATATCATGAGACCTTTCCAATGGAAACAAAACACAAAGCGGAGTCCCATAAATCAAACTTATTAGCAGGCGAGATTAGCGGAAGATTCTTCGGTTCAGGCTAGTCTATATCCGGCACGGCGAGAGAGATACCCAAAGAGTTTCTATGACGTCGTTGTTCCGCAAATAGAGTGAGACCAAGCAAGCTACACTGTCCTCCACTTTCGCTCGAGTCGTACTTCGAGGTCATATGAGCGCCCATGTTCCCGGCTTTGGCTCTGCAATGGCGCTTCATATCCCCCATGTTCCTCTTGCGGAATACAGAGCTTCTACTCTTACCTCGGATTGCCCGCTGCCTGCTGCTGCTTGAGAGCGCTGCGCGCAATAAGCATGTCATCGCCAACTGGCTGACGTGATGAGAGGACGGGCAACGGGCTAGCTCTGCACATAATCTAAACCTATTCACATGTCTATTTTTTACTCGGCTCAGTCAGAGGTACCGCGTGCGAGAGAATTACAGCACATAGCTAATCGCCGCAATCGACGGTCTATGTACATGGAGGATGGGCTGAGAACGTCATCTATTCTACTCTACCTATCTATCTGCGAGACTTTGCGGGCTTTGGACCGGCAGGCTCAGCGTACACATAGCACGTCGCCGACTATATGTTTCATTGACCGAGGGCCGGTTTGGACGCACTGTAAATCAGACATTTCGGCCATCAGCTTCAAGATATAGTCCCCCTGTTCGATCATCTTGAGAATACTCTGTATAGTATCCCTTCGAGCGTCTTGGAAGCCGTGTGATCATCGATAGCGTTCTGCTCTTGCTCTTGCCTTACCTGGGAGATCCTCCAGAAGGCACAGTGGACCGAATACACATAACTTCGTCAGATCTCTATATTGGTGCCGCAAGGAGTCGCTAGTGACAGTTTCCATTCTACGCCATGGCTCTGACGCATAGGAAGAACCACAAGAAGGACGCCGAGTCTGGGGACGCCGAGGCCGAAGCTAAGCGAAACGAAGAAGAAGAGAAGAAGAGTGAGTGATTTATCTCTGCGTAGTACGAACCCCAATCAGTGTCGACCACCATCCCTCCCACGAAATTCTCTGCCGTTGCTGTGAGCGATTGTAAGCAGTCATTAACGGTCCATGTGCTTTGCACTGCCGTAGAGTATCAAGGCGAAGAGTACGAAGTCCTCCTTCGATATGTCGAAGAGCAGAAGCAGAAGCTCAAGAATAAGAAGGATGATGATGACGATGAAGACGAGAAGAACGTCAAATATGTCAGGAAATGGTACACGCCTTGGAAGAAGGTCAAGGTAGATCAAGGTGGGAAGAAGGTGAGCTTGCGTTCTTCTTTTTCTTTTTCGTGCACGACGGCGTGCAGTCCGTTTGAGTGAAAAGATACATGAGCCTGAACTCATACAACTATCTGTTCCCTGTATTTTAGGTGCCTGCGGAATGGCTCGAGACAGACAGACAGAAGGGCCTCTCCTCATCTGATATCGACGAGCGAAGGAAGCACTCGGGCTACAACGAGTTGGAAAGGTGAGTGGCACTGAATGTACAACTCTCCCCTCTAGCAGCCTTACGGCTTATGGGTGTTGGTCCTGACGATACCTTCACGTCGTGCATAGCCCAACTGAGAATCAATTCATCAAGTTTATCTCGTACTTTCGAGGCCCGATCCTGTATGTCATGGAGCTTGCAGTCTTGCTTGCTGCCGGTCTTCGAGACTGGATCGACTTTGGTGTCATCATCGGTATACTGTTCTTGAACGCTGGAGTCGGTTGGTATCAGGAAAAGTGAGTATGCCTATCCCCTTACTCATAGCACTTTGCTATCTGTCAATGCATGACTCATCCTTGAATGCAAGGGTATAGCCGTAAGTCCTGACGCTGACTTTGATCTTCTGGGTCTTAGGCAAGCTGGTGACATCGTAGCTCAGCTCAAGGCCGGTATCGCTCTTAAAGCCGTTGTCGTCCGTGACGGCAGCGAACAAGAGATCGAAGCGCGTGATCTGGTTCCAGGTGACATTGTCATCCTAGAGGAAGGTAACACCATTGCTGCTGATGCTAAGGTGGGTCATACATGTTCGCACTAGTCATGCATGAGATACCTGATACTGACTATTCGTTGATCAGATCCTGGGTGACTACGAGGACAAAGATGGTGCGAAGGTATGTAACGTTGTCACAGCGAGACCATCTGATCCCAAGTCCGGATGACAGAGCTGATCGTGATCACATCTATGCGCCCAATCACAGTCGAAAGAGATTTTGGACCGTCTCGAGAAATCCAAAAAGAACAGCAATAACAACAACCACTCTGATGATGACGAAGACGATCACGACGATGACGGTCCCAATAAAGGTCCCTCACTCTGCTCCGTCGATCAGTCTGCCATCACGGGTGAATCGCTCGCCGTCGACAAATTTGTCGGAGATATCGCATACTATACTTGTGGTGTCAAGCGAGGGAAGTGCTATGGTATCGTTACTGTGTCTGCCAAGAACTCCTTTGTCGGAAAGACTGCCGCTCTTGTCTCAAGTAAGTCTATGTCTCCCCTTTACAGCTATGATTATCGATACAACCGAACATACGAAGATCACCCAGGTCATCTCTGCCTTGGGCCCCATTGCTGATAGCATCTTCGCCAGACTCGAACGAGCAAGGCCACTTCCAGATCGTCCTCGGCGGTATCGGTCTCACCCTATTGGTCCTGGTCGTCTGCTTCATCTTCATCGTCTGGATCGGCGGGTTCTTCCGAGGCACCGCAATTGCTACTCCCTCGCAGAACAATTTGCTCGTCTACGCCCTGATCTTCCTGATCATTGGTGTGCCCGTCGGTCTGCCAGTTGTCACAACGACCACCCTCGCTGTCGGCGCAGCCTACCTCGCCAGGCGAAAAGCTATCGTACAGAAACTTACGGCTATCGAGTCTCTGGCCGGTGTCGACATCCTCTGCTCGGACAAGACTGGTACTCTGACTGCAAACAAGCTGTCTCTCAATGATCCCTATATCGCGCCTGACGTCGACCCAAATTGGTTCATGACTGTTGCTGTCCTCGCCTCATCTCACAATATCAGAGGTCTCGACCCCATCGACAAAGTCACGATTGTCGGTCTCAAAGTAAGCCTCCCAATTTGTCATGAGCTTGACAGCATTGAAATTTGTTATTTGGCTGGAAAAGACGCTGATGTTGACATCACTTCGTAGGACTACCCCAAGGCCCAAGAGATGCTCAAGAGCGGATGGAAGACCAACAAGTTCACACCTTTCGATCCCGTCTCCAAGCGAATTACAGCCGAAGTCGAGAAAGAGGGCAAGCACTATACCTGCGCCAAGGGAGCTCCAAATGCCATCCTCAAGCTGGCCAAGTTCGACCCTCAAATCGTTGCCGATTACAGGAATCAGTCTCAACAGTTTGCGTCGAGAGGCTTCAGATCCCTAGGCGTCGCTGTTAAAGAGGATGGGAAGGAATGGGAGCTTCTTGGAATGCTTTGCATGTTCGACCCTCCCCGGGGCGACACTGCTAAGGTGAGCTCACGGACCCCTCTTTTTGAACCCAAATACTGGGCAATGAAATCTCGGCACTAATGGCATTATCGCATCCTAGACCATCGGCGAAGCCCACGAACTCGGTATCTCGGTCAAAATGCTCACCGGTGACGCCGTGGCCATTGCCAAGGAGACGTGTAAACAGCTCGGCCTCAGTACCAATGTCTACGACTCTGAGAAACTCATCGGCGGAACGATGGCCGGATCCGACATCCGAGATTTTGTTGAGGCAGCCGACGGCTTCGCCGAAGTCTTCCCTGAACACAAGTACCAGGTCGTCAACCTCTTGCAAGAACGTGGTCATTTGACTGCCATGACCGGTGATGGTGTCAACGACGCACCTTCGCTTAAGAAGGCGGATTGTGGTATTGCCGTCGAAGGCGCTTCGGATGCTGCGCGAACCGCGGCGGACGTCGTCTTCCTTGATGAGGGTCTTTCGACGATCATCACTGCGATCAAGGTTGCCAGGCAGATTTTCCACCGAATGAAGGCTTATATCATTTACCGGTGAGTCCTCACCTTTGCAACGGAGGAGATACTCCTGACTTGCGATGAACTGACCGTCTTGATGATCTACCAGTATCGCCCTCTGTGTTCACCTCCAAGTCTATCTCATGCTCTCCATCTTGATCAAGAACGAGACTATCCGTGTCGACCTTGTCGTCTTCTTGGCTATCTTTGCGGATGTCGCGACCATCGCTATCGCGTATGACAGAGGTGAGCCGCTCGCTTAATTTCCAAGTCGGACTCGAGGAACAGTCAACTGATAATGTATATCTGGACAGCTCCTTACGCTCGACAACCCGTTGAATGGCAGCTCCCCAAAGTCTGGATCATTTCCACCGTTATGGGTGAGTCCCGACCTCTGCACCGTGACGGAAACATGTTGACAAGAGTTCAAATGTATCTAGGTCTACTGCTCGCAGCTGGTACTTGGATCATTCGAGGAACACTGTACCTAGAGAGTGGAGGTATCATCCAGAACTTCGGTTCCGTTCAAGAGATCTTGTTCCTCGAGGTCGCACTGACCGAGTCATGGGTTATCTGTAAGTGGTATTGTGCAGTATACCTCAACTTTGGTGTTTTTTAAAAGACAAAACCAAGATGCGAACGCTGACGTACTGTACTTGCTGCAATGCGTCGTTAACAGTCATCACCCGACTTGCCCAAGAACCAGGTACACCAAACGTCTTCCCCTCATGGCAGCTCATCATTGCCGTTCTCGGTGTCGATATCCTCGCTTCCATCTTTGCTTTGTTCGGCTGGATCTCAGGTCCCGCTATTGAGCACGGTGGCTGGGTTGATATCGTCACGGTTGTCAAGATTTGGGGATACAGTTTCGGAGTTACTGTTGTCGTTCTTCTTGTCTGTAAGTGGGCTTGTGGTTGCTCTCGTCCACTCTGGCTCGTATTGTTGAGGACGAGCTCCCTCCTTCCTTTCACAAGCTTTCCTCTCAGGCGTAGTGGCCTTGACGCTGACTTTGCCATCTGAATTTGCCAGATCTCATCCTCAACAAGATTCGATGGCTGGACAGCATCGGCCGAGTATCTCGATCTAAGCGAAACGAGAAGCTCGAGAACTTCCTTACCGATCTTCAACGACTCACTATCGTCCACGAGAGCGACCATACCGGTTCGTATTACCGATTCTCCAGTAACGGAAGCGGCACGGCCACACCGGGACAAGCCAACGAAGACAAGGATAAGGACAACAAGAGCAACGATAAGAAGAAGGGCCAGGCGAAGGACCAGCAGACCAAAAGAGATGCTAAGGACGCCAAATCTGACGATTCCAAGCAGAAGGACGGTCAGACTGATGGCGGTGCTCAAGGAGGCGATAAGGCCCTTGCGGATGATGCTGGCAAGAGCGACGAAGCTGTCAAGCAGAAGCGAAATGAAGATAGGATTGATGAGAAGCAGACTCTAGGTGGTGCGGCGCAGGATGCGGACAGAGCTGAAGTTGATAAGAAGGGGACTGGACAGGGGCATAAGAAGGAGGGAGAGAGCAGGACCGACGAGGAGTCCTCTGAGGGGACGCATGTCGAGCCTTAGCGAGATATAAAGGGTGACGAGTTAATCCTGAAAAGCGAGGATCTGTCGGAGGGGCGGGTGAGTAAGCTCCTCGGGTGCTGCCACTTCCGCCGAGAGAGGCTCGGTGGTAGGCACGCGAAGGAGATGGACATTGAGAAGAACCGAGCAAATAATAATAACAAACCGGCGGGCGATGTCTACGGTATGCCCAGGGACTGCTCTGCATGCGCTGTATCAAAGTACCTGTAGCCAATAGTCGGTACCTCTTCTGATCGAGTGACCTATCTCCACATCATATAATGCCTGCCTAAATACATACAGATGAGCACGTATATCTAGCGTTTTATACTGTAACCAACGTAGGATTATTGACAATCAACCAATGACTCTGCCCGGATCGGCATCCCCGTCCATCGGAGACTGGAATGCCACATCGTGATTCAGTGATTCAGTATGCGGGTATGATTACTCAGAATTGCCTAAAACGGCAATTGGCAACCAATTAGCTATTAGACTTATTCTGTGGATATGACGGTCAGAGCGAGTAGCCGTAGCTAAACAGGTCAGGTCAAGGTCAACTGACGTCATACGTCATCGTGATCTCCTTCCTCCTTCGTTACTTTGTCGATGTATGGTGTTAATGGTGTGTGTGGTGGTATTCTGCTCCACTAGATAGAGAGAGAGAGGAATCCTTTCACAGGCTTGGGGTGAGGCTTGAGGCTAGATAGATGAGACTAATCCCAATCCCACCCCGCTTACGCAATAGCTCAGAAGATCTCACTCGTCCCAATCAATCAAGAGTAACCGCGAACCAATCGAATATCGCCTATCATCGCATCCCATCGCGCCAGCGGTTGCGTCAGAACTCTCGACCGATCTCCTCTCTGCGCATCACTTGACCAAGCTAGAGTATATATATTCAGGTCTTGCCCATTCCTCAATCGATATTCTCTCCTCTTTCACATACCAACATTCAAACATTAACGATTTCTTCACGATCAATCTACACTTAGCAACTACACCTGCTCATTAACTACTACTACTACTACTACAACAACAACAACAACCATGTCTTCTCTTCCTCCCCGACCCAACAACGTGAGTCATCCTCTCGAACAATCGGGATAGGTGCTGTGTTGCGCCGACGCTGACGATGGTTGATCCTCTTCTCCTCGTTGGTCTCACGATACTCTCTTTCATCTTTCGCTTCCTCCCTCTGATCGCCCCTATTCGCCATTCAGGTTGACCCTCACCACCTCTCCCAGGCCGGTAACCTCCAACAGGCCACCAAGAACGTCAACCGATTCGCTAAGCGAGACCCGGCTCTCTACCCCCTCAGTATCATCGTAACCGGTATCCTCGGTGTAGCGGGATACTTCTTGTGAGTGCGGTCCCCTCCTCTCCCATTTCTCCGGTTCTCTACATACCCTACCCCGGGATGCTCGATATCCTGTTTCCTGGCACAATCGTCTTGATGGTGCGAGTACGACTACCCCGGAAACGGTCGGGTGCCTCACTGGCCATCGGAGCACATCGGATCCACCTATTTAAACTAGAGTAGGAACGTCGTCGTGCTATCGACCCGATGCTGACTCCTTTCCCTTGACCGACCCCTCAGCATGACGAAGGCGTCCGAGACCGAGCCCCAGCGAAAGCTCATGGCCGATGGCATGGTCAACCCTTGGGACAACAAGAACCAGCATGATACCCACCCATCGTGAGCGGGCCTCCTCTCCCCTTATGTCATATCATATCGAATCAAACTCCCCCGGCAGACCGCTTGTGTTGCCGCTCGATCATTCCGCGCCTCCTTGCTTCTTACAGGAGTATGACCGCTGATATGTTTTCCATCGATCCGCTTCTATAGTCAAGTGGCTCAGTTCAAATACCGATACAAGACCCGAGATGGTCACTTCGAGGACGCTCACCCTACCTTGAACCAGACTGTAGAGCATGTGAGTGCCTGGTTTCTCTCGGTTGTTATCTTGGTCTCACCCGAAAACTTCCATCACTCTGTCCCCAAGCGGTATCGTGACTTGCATCACATCCATCCTCTCCACTGTACACTTGGATATCCAGCTGCAGCCACGCACGTATGACTCGTAGCTAACCTACGCGTGCGTATCGCGTTGAGATTCGCAGCTCAAGCAAGATGCCACGCACAAGTTCCGGACCGCTTAATCCACTTTCTACCCCTCAATCCGTCAAACACGAGTTCGAGATGATGGATCAGGATGGGATGAAGGCTGGTAGGGACGAGGAGAGAGACATGTTCGGTTACAGGTTCGAATGGCCTTTCTGATCTGATTTGTCATTGTGATCGCCCTTTCGATTTCGACCGCCTTCGAAAGAAGACAACGTGTATCGTCTCGCTCAAATGTACTATTATATCGCGTTGAATAGCAGGGAAGGGAAGGGAGGGAGGAAACAAAAACATACAAACTCTCTAACCATAGCATTTACAATAGCTGGCGAGGAGCAGGCGGGTAACAAAAGTATTTCGTGAGAAGTCTTTTCCATGTATCGATAGGAATCTGAATATGAATCGCATTTTCTGATTGACTCATTCAGGCCGGTTGTCTCGGTTCTCAGTAAGGGGTGGTTTTGGTGGGGGGGGGGGGGGGGGGGGGGTGGTGACCTGTGGAGCACCCGTGCCGAAACGAAGAGCGCTGACTTGAGAAGTATCCTTGATGGAATGAAGCACAAGACTGGGACTGCATCGTGATCGCGGAACCACTGACAATACCATCGACAAAACAAAGCTTACCGTTACAGCACACGTTCTAACAACGCATCATCGTCAAATCACGCCTAGTAGGGATGATACAGTAACTGATCAGCTCGTGCAGTGAGTACACTAATTGTTGATGGTATCTAAAGCCTAGCCGTGGTGAACACGTCAGCGTGATGGACGTGTGTATCGTGGGAGTCGGATGTGCAGCACCAATGGTTGAGTCGTTTAATCGCTCTATTGTGATTGTGATTGTGCGTGTTGATACCCGCGCGCTAAGCTCGAGGCAGACTGGACTGATGATGGTGATGATGATCATGGTGATGTTCAATGAAGACAACGATGTCTTGAATGCTTCATTGTGCTCCCTTGTCACTGTACAACGTCCTTAAATCTTCCAGTCCCCTCTAATACCCAAACTGGCTCGGTTCACCTGCAGGTATCTCTTCCACTGAGCCGACACGGTGCATATATTGTGAGTCTTGACTTTAAAAGTCACAATTCCCCGACCGACCCATTCCTAACCTAGATCTCGCGGTCAAGACACTAGCGCTTCGCTTCTGCTCGCGTCAGGCGCTCATCAGTCGCGTTCATCAACGATGTGGCCACTCGACTACCTCTTCGCGCTCTTCTCAGCGCTCAGCACAAGCATCCAATCGTGGCCTGCGTTACATCATACGATAGTCTCAAGGTCGTACAGTAGTGGCTGGTGCTTTCTTTGAGATCACTAGCAGGGGGTTGCAGCATATCAGTGCTTCCAGGATAGACAGTGAGTAGGCTACAGTACGAGTGTGGCACCAAGATGCAGTGCAGCGACTGTCTCATAGTATACTGGATTTCCTCTGTGTCTGTTTCACTGACTTGCCGGTTCCTGTCACTTCCTTTTGACCCGGGCATCACTTTCAAAGCTCGCGTCAGTAACATCGACGAAGCGTACGAATCGCTCAGCCACTACCTCTCTACCCACGTCCCCGTTTCGTCTGCCCCTAAACATCTATCCCAACCGCCTCAGTGTCGGCGCCCGGTGTCACCAGTGCAAATTTCGATTCGAGCGATATGACATACTCGATGAAGACCTTTCTTCTCGAATCGATCTGGCCCCAAGGCCGTGCGGCCCCGAGGGACGTCCAGCTCTTCACCCAGAAGCCTGAGCAGAGCAGGTATGGAGATGATGATAATCAGGGATCGTTCACCAAGGATGGAGGGATAGGAGGGGACGCGTGTCAGGTTTTCGTTACGCCCAGTACCGGTGAGTGCATAGACTGAGCACCTTGAAAGACGTACAGTATCAGTAACACGGGCACCAGAGCCGTCAGACCATGGGACTCTGCGATCTTACCGGCCGGCGTCAAGGAGTTCTTGGATGAAAGGAGGTTTTACAAGGAGAGGGGATTGCCGTACAAGAGGGGATACATGTATCAAGGTGTGCCTGAAAGTTGGAAGAGCAGCTTGAGTGGGTTCAATCTTGCTGGGTCGATTACTGTAGTTGTCCAATTATCGTCGTCTACATCCCTGATGGTCAGCCGTGTGGTGACAGCACAACGCTCGCTGATCTCCCGATAGCTTTCGTGTTGTCTTTGCAGTCGCCGCCCTCGCTGCGAAGCCTAGATTGGACATCTACATCGTCCATCCGTCCTTCGAGGGGTAAGCCGCTTTCACATGAGAACTTCTAGAACGGTCGGTCAATGACGCTTTGCGGCCTCATACGTCTGTTGCTAGGCCTTTCCTCTGATAGCATCGACGACGCCACGTTGCAAAGCCTCTTACAAGCCTACCCGCCTAAAGGTATCGTGTTGTTGGAAGATATGTGAGTGCGAAACCGTCTCGGCTGAGGTTGTAAAGATTCACCACTCCCTGATGCTGACGATTGTGCCTCTCAACCTCACTTGACATGGTGGCGACTGCGCTTTGGGCAGTCGGGGAGAACAGACCGACCGCCCACAGAGTCAAAGTCAAAGTCAAAGTCAATGTCGAGTTCAATAACTAAGGGGAAGTCCAAGTCGAAGTCAAAGTCAAAGTCGAAACATAGGTTGGCACGTCGTTCGCGTTCGACCTCATCCACTTCGGACTCGAAATCGTCCAATTCGCCGCCGATGCCATCGCCTGTATCCATTGAGTCGAGGTCTGTACTGGAATCAAACTCGGTCGAACGCGATGATCCTGAACAGTACCCCTTCTCGTCCAGCTGGACACTGGAGGAGACCCAGCCTGAGTCAAAGACCATCATCAAAGAGGATCTTCTACACGGGGCCGGTAAGAAGGAGCAGAAAGAGAAGACGAAGACGAAGAAGAGATCTTCATCAGTTTCAAGCGCTCCATCTTCCTCTTCGTCATCCTCATCCTCTTCGTCTAACGCGTCATCGCCAGTACCGACGAATGGCTCCCAGACTCCTAGAATGGGAGGGGTCGACACAAGTGTGACGCTCTCAGGGTTGCTCAACGCACTGGACGGTGCTGGCTTGAGCGAAGAAAGGTGGTTCTTCTGCACGACCAATTGGGTGGATCATACTAGTATTGATCCGACGCTTCTCAGGCCGGGTGAGCTGGTGTCAGAATCAGAGCTAAGCATGAGAGTCCTTTAGAATCCATGTGCAGATCGTAACCGATTTGTTGTCCATGCGTATCGTTCGGGCCCTTCATGACTATAGCCAGAAGCGACGTCTGTGTGGAATCCAAGCTCGAGGCTTTTGATTCGAAACAAGGACAGAGGAGATGGTCCACACTGGCCTAAGCTACAGGCCACGTTTGTGGGAACGTGCCTCGCGTCTGCGCAGATCAAGTGCGAGTGAAATGATGTCATCCTCGTACAGTACAGTGAGTACTCATACTGTATGATATGTGGAGACTCCGCATTATGAATATTATGAATGACGTTGTGCTTGTACGTGCGTGCGTGCTTGCGTGCGTGCGTGTTTAGTGCCTGAGTAAGTAGCTCTGAAGGTGATGTGATGCGATGCGCGCAGGTGAGGAATGCGAGGTAGCTTTTAGCTTGAGCGATTACATATGACCTTTGGCACTACCCTACGATCGAACCACCAGAGTACCCTCCCTTGATTCCTTCATCCCTCCATCCATCCAAGTGATCCTTTCTCCTCCATCAACTGCAATTGCTTCCCTCTTCAACCTTGCGTTCACCGTAGCTCGCCAGCAATATCACCCTCTCCTCCTCTTCTTCTTTCTCCGTCTATATATCAGACACACAAACAACCACCACCACCCAAGATGGACTTCATCGCTCAGTTCAAGCCCACTTCTATCGCCCCTATCCCCACCACGACCATCTCGGTCAACCCGCCCGGTGGGACGCACACCCATCATCCTGGCGGTAGTCATGGGCATCTCCCGTTGCCCACTCAGACCTTCGTGAGTAACGGTGGGATTGATCGACATCGATGCGAATGAGGCCGGCCACCACTGCTATTCCTGTCTCTCCTCATGTACATTCATCACCTGGCTCTGGTGTTCCTTCCCCTGTCCCGTCTATGCTGCGGACCTTTACAAATCGTTTCTCGTATACCTAGCCTGTACTCTCTAACCGCGGTGTCCTGCTTGTGATACCCATGCTGACAGTTCGACCAACTTGCCTCATCTCCTCCTGCTACAGCCTCATCCCGAAGTCCACTACCACCATGCCACCCACACTGGCAACACCGCTCTCTGGGTCATCTGGGCTCTCTTCACTGCCGGCCTTGCCGGTGTGTTGCTCATGACCCTCAGGACCGAAAAAAGGAACCGATATTTCCACGGGTAAGTTTTTCTAGACTCATCTTGCCAACTTCGGTTGTCCCTGGTCGTCCAGACCTATAGCGTCTCATCTCTGCCTCGGTGTCTCCGCCATGACCACTCTCAACGAGTCACAAAGTCACCGAACCATGAGCTGATTATGTCCTCCGCTCGCCACTCAGCGTCTCCGCCCTCGTCCTCACCATCGCGATGGTGTCCTACCTCGCCATGGCCGCTAACATCGGTATCACCTTCGTACCTCTCCCGGCCCACGGCGCCAAGGAGACCCTCCACATCTGGTTCCGACAAGTCTTTTACGCCCGATACATTGACTGGCTCTTCACCACCCCTCTCCTCTTGCTCTCGCTCGCTTCTCTCGCCGGCCTTTCCCCGGCAAGCACCTTGGCTGTCATCCTCATCGACGTGTTCATGGTTGTGACCGGTCTTCTCGGATCGCTCACCCCCGCGAGATACGCGGCTGGCGAGAGGGCTAGGTGGATTTTCTTCGGCGTTAGCTCGTTTGCTTTCTTGGTCCTCTGGGGTATCCTCTTCACCAACGGCCTCAAGGGTGAGCACGAATGAATCTCGCTACTACTCAGTATCAGTCCGATCTCCTTGACGGTGCTCTTCACTCGATCCGAAGTTCATTGTACTGTTTCACCTCCTTCTCATAGCTGCCAACAACCGACCTCGAAGCACCAAGGGCCTCTTCACCCTCCTCTCGGCGATGACCTTCCTGTGAGTATGAGCTAAACCCGCAAGTATCGTGACTTGCGGCAACGATTGCATCACCAAACTGACAGACTTGGTTGCCTGCTATGCGCATGCACAGCCTCTGGGTCGCTTACCCCATTGTCTGGGGCCTCTCGGAAGGTGCCAACAGGATCAGCGTCAACGCGGAAATTATCGCGTATGGTGTCCTCGATGTGTGAGTGTCTGTGACGAAGTGGATTTGACGGCTATACATCCCGAAGGCTATCTTATATGATCAGACAAAGGTTGTTAACGCTGATATCATGCTTTTACTTGCTTTCTACACATATCAGCGCCGCCAAGATCGGCTTCACCTACCTGCTCCTCTTCCTCCACACTCACGAGGAGACCGGACCTTGGACTCTCCCCGAGTGGTGGGTACAGTCCCCTGTCGGCCACGGCCCCGACGGTCGAGGCGTTTACGGATCTCTCGGCTCCCGAGACCGAGACTAAGCGGCACATCCGTTGTGTCCCACGCGAGAGGGAGGGCGATCGGGGAAGCAACCGATGGACGATCGCAGGTCTGAGTCGCCCTAAACCATATCGCATGGGCGACTTACCACTTCACTTCGCTTGGGACTTCCCCTCATCGACCAGTGACTGCGACTCTACCACACGAGGAACACGTTACCTCTTCTACAATGACAATTCATTACATTTCAGTACACTCTTTCCTTTACAATATCAATCGCCTGATCACGAACGACCGAACGGAGCATTTCCTCCTTTCTTTCTCGAGCTCTTCACACACACACACTTGTCCAAAGTGGACACTCCACTCCGCCATGACCGTCCCTTTCAATGTTGCTTCCTGTAAACTCGCTTCTGTTTCACGAACTCACATGGCTGGCGATAGCTCTGATGTAAGATGAATATACGAAAGAAGCATGAATGAACGATTGAGCGCATATGGTCTCTTCTACGAAGCGCTAGGAGAATCGTGTAGCTGATGTTTTTCGAAGCGAGAAGCTGTCAGCGATTGATTGGGCTCCATAGCCCGCCATTGGGCGCCATGAACGGCGGGCCAAGCATGGCAAGATAAAGAAATACACAGATATCGTATTTCCCGCTTATCTACAAAATCGTCTCGGTTCGCTCGTAGCCTGACGCAAAGTATCGCACTACACCATTCGTCTCAGAACATCATCGTGTGCTTTCGATTCCCAACCCCTAAACCCGTACCTACCCCTATTCCCACTCCGCTGACCATAGGATCCTGTGCACATCCACCTTTCACCCAGTTCAACACATCGCTCGCAGCCAAATCAGGCCTCCTCTTATACTTGACCAGATACCCCGTCAGAGCCGATACGGAAATTGTGTCTTCAGGGATACTTGCCGCAAAGTCATTTGCGAATGATGCAATTTCGAACGGAGTGAAAGTTTTTTTCAAAGTTGAAGATGGGGAAGGAGAGTTGAATTGGGTGATGTGGGTGTGGGAGGTCGCGCTTGGCCTCGTGCCGTGCGTGTACGTGTACCCTCCGGTCTTACCAGGCTTGACCTCGTCGTCGTCCTTGTCGGGGTCGTTATCTTTTGCTGTCGAGTCGAATACGATCTCCTTGTCGTCGTTGATGGGCTTGCTAAGGCGGTTCGACTCCAACCCCAAGCTGGTGACGGAGTGTGACTGTTCCTTATTTCCCTCTTCCGTCTCCTTGACTCGTGTGGTGCCCGAGAGGGAGCTAGCCTTCATTCCCTTCTCGGCTGCCGATGCGGACAATGTAGCCACCCCACTCGTGGCTGCCGGCTTGTGATCGTGCGCTTCGTCGTAAAAGTGTAGAAACAAATCTCGAGCTTGAGACTGGGTCGCGTGTTTGAATTCGATCCATACGTCGCATCTTCCTACAATTCACACAGAAAGAGATCCGATCATGTCGTGGGGTCCACCGTTATATATCCATAAAACAATCAGCCCAGTCAGCTTGACAGGCTGCTGAAAGGCTCAAAAAAAAAAAAAAAAAACAACAATAAGAACAGCCATGCGAGGTCGGCGTGAGGGGTGCAAGACCGCCGGAATCACTTACCAGGCCTAGAAAGCGCAGGATCAATGTTCTCCCGCCAATTGGTCGTACAGAATAACAACCTTCCTTCGCTTGAGGCCACTCCATCGAGCGCGTTCAACAACCCCGACAAGGTCACGCCCTGGGCTCTGCCGACATCACTTGCACCAAGACCAGGCTGAGGGCCAATGTGATACGGCTGAGGCTGACCGCGAGCTCGGAAAGGTAGGTGGATCGTTGGGGTTGCAGAAGATGCTTGCATTTGTGCGTGGGGTCCATTGGACTGACGCTTGGAGAATTTAGCCTCGGCACTCATGGGTGTGATGGGTGCATGTAAAGCAGCAGGCTGAAAATCGTGATCTGCAGCCGACGAGGCGGCCTCGGTTTCGTCTTCCGAGCCTTGCTCTGATAGGTCATCGTCCAGTCGACTATCGTCAGTCCGCTCAGTGTCGTCGTCTTGTCGTCCGTTATCCTCCGACGCAGGATCTCTGGTCTTCGGTTGGTCACCTCGAGAGCCGAATGCGCAGTCACTGTCACCAAAGGCCAAGGGGGTTTGTCAGCCTACTCGGAGCCTAGCGCTGGCGACGCCCAGATGGCGTATCAAGCCAGACTGAAAGTCGAATCAGAGGACCATCGATCACTCACATGTCCTCCATGAGGAGCAGGCATCTCGCTGGGCAAGTGGCGAGAAGATCAGCTAGAGAGTCGTCGTTAAGCCTACGAAAGGTGTGGCTGGTATCAGCAACCGCCTACCACATTGAAACACTTTCTTCCTTTGCAAGAGACCTGGACAGGCTTTCTCGTCCATATTTGCTCGTTCCTCAAGCTACACGTTTCGGGTCACCCGATGTCGAGGCTGAGTGTGTGGCTAGCACGATGATCGGAGTACCATACTTACATCGGACTTCCGAGATTGACCACGTAGATGTCGAGCTTGAGCTTGGCGGCGAGGGCGCTGACTGCACGAATGTGACCACCAGACCAGATGACAATCCACACGTTAGCCGATACATGTACTGTCCCGTGTACACCAGGAACAAGTCATTGTTCTGTATCCATGACTCACTTAAGCTGGATTTACCACTCCCCGGAACCCCATAGAATAGATACCCCCGCCTATGCGGTAATCCCCTCTTAGTATAAAATTCCCTCTCGGCCAAAAACTCCCTCGCATCGTCATATATCCACTCTTTCACGCCGGGGGGCATGATGACTGATCTCCAGGGTCGGACGGGTTTGGTAGAGGAGCGATGCCACATCCTGCCCAAGTGGTCGGCGGAGAAGATCATGGTGCGTCGGACGGTCTTGGTGCCGAAGCTCTTTTGGGCGGTGCGGACGAGGGAGAGGAAGAGCTGGTGGGTTGCGAGGTAGGTTCTGTGTGCGTAGATGCACAATAGGACAGACGCAGTGCAGCTTTCACCGTCAGCAATTCTTCCTTGCTCAGACTTTCAAGCAGTATAGCTCCAGTCTCGCAGCCACCGCCCAGCATTGGGCACACGGCGTGCTATTCACCTAATCGGCCAGCTGGCTCACTCACGACATGACAATCGTTGTCTCCTCTCGCCCTCCGGGGATATCCTGTTGCTTATCAAAGACGACCTTGATGGTGTGTCCCTTGAACTTGATGTACTGGGGGATACCTAAAGGTGCAGAAAGGATATGGCATTGTCCATATGAGCATACAGCACACTGAGATGGTCTACCCGTAATTGCCACTTACCATGACTAGGGGTGATGTCAAGCTGGACATTACCGATCACTCCGTTGACGTCCTGACTATTATCGCCAGCAACGTCGTCGTCGCTATCGTCAGACCAACCATTACTATCTCGACCATGTCCTCCACGCGGAGTGGGTATGGCACCACCCATGAAATGCGGTTCGAAATGCTCGTGGTCCATCGGATGAAACCGTTTCGAGTTCAGCTGGATGTCCCTCGGTGCTGATCGTCCCGTCGGCCAAATCCCTTCCAGTATGAACGAACGTAGAGAGTAGTCCTGCCGAAAGGGAAAGGGGCCGCCGGTTTCGCTTTGTCGTCGGTCATGTTCTTGCTTAGGGACCTGCTCCTGATCATCAGGGTTGTGGGGAGAACGCGCGGTTGGCGAGCTAGACTGGGACTGAAGAGAGAGGGAGATGTAGTGCGATACCCAGTCGAAGACTTCGTCATTGTCCGAGATCCGGGCGGTGATCGTGAAGCCTGAAACCAGGTTGTGCGAGTTTGAGTCGAGTCGAGTTTGTCGTCATGAGAAGTAGGGAAAAAGCACGTCAGTCTGCATGTACTTCCTCACACGCAGTATGATCCTGCTTCGCAGATCCACAGGGTGGATGGATGGATGCATCTGATCGACTCTCGTCTTGATGTTATACCGTTGTAAATACCACAATATACCATGATCGCCGAACTGTACATACTTCGCTCGTACAGTACCACTCACCTTGACTGAAAATCGAGAACACGAAGGCAATCAATCGCCTAGTGAAGTCGAAGAACAGACCCGCGAGGAAGAACCGAATCGTATCGTATAGCCCGGGATACGCTCGGAGTGTCCTGTGGACGGTGTCGAATCCCGATATCATCAACGAGGCTGGGTGGTGGTGGTATGACATTTTCGCGCTCGCTCTCGCTGTGCGATAAGTAGAGTCTGGACGTAGCATATAATATGCTTGTGAGATTAGCGGGATGAACAAATTCGCCCTGGTTCACGGTGGGATCCAAGAGATGCGTGAAAGGAATCGCCTGTCAGGAGTCAGTAACGGTGGATGAATAACGGGAAGGAGAAAAGATATGTTGAGATACTGAGTAGGCAGCGAAACGATACAGTACTGTATCGCAAGGCGACCCTTCCTCTGCAGTCCTTCCTCGGCCTTTCACTATTGTAGCGTATGATGACGGTGATGGTGATGCTGTTCTGTGTGCGGATGCATCGTGTTCATCGCCCCCGTAAGGCGTGTTTTTTCGTACCCGTCGCCAAGGGGCCGAGTATTATCACCCAGCGTTTGTATACAACACAATACTCTTTGATCATCTCGGCAACCCCGAGATTCAGCTCTCTTGCCGTGCAATTACTGACGATATCAGGAGCCTCAATCATCATATTTGGTATCTGTACAAAGGCAAATAGATCTATATTGTACATGGATCCAATCTACACCGGCCGCTCTTGCCCATGAATGATACGTCATGCACTCTTGCTATTGCTTTTTCAACTCACCGCCTCGAAAATCTCCAAAATATCATATCAGGTCGTATGCAGGTGTGTTTCTGCTTTCTTTTTCTTTTTAATTCGAAACGGACTCATCCTCAGACCCTCTTCAGACGACGTGCCGCCGGGTTCTCTGCCCAAACCCAATCCTCTCATCATGGCGGTGGTAGGATCCTGCGCACATCCACCTCGGATCCATTCTTCAACATCTGCGGCCGCCAGGTCAGGCCTGCGCTTGTACTTGACCAGATACCCGGTGAGCGCAGACACAGAGATCTTGTCAACAGGGATCAAGCTGGCGAACGCCTGCGCAAACTTCTCGATCTCTTCGGCACTGAACGTCTTCTTTGTGGAGCTTGAACCGTCAAATTGCGTGATGGTGCTTTTGAAGTCTTCGTTCGGCTGTTGAGGTGCTGCTTTCGGTTTCTCAGACAGGCGTTCGGACGTCTTCCCATCATTGGGCCCGCCCATCTCTTGTGCAGCAATGGTCCTATCGTCGACCTTCTTAGTGGGTCGATCATGCTCTCGATCGTAAAAGTATATGAACAGATCATGAGCCTGAGAGCGAGTGGCGTTCCTGAATTCGATCCAAACATCGCATCGACCTGAGAGATGAACCGACGGACGGTTGTGAGTTAGCATGAGCCTCGTATACCATTGTCATTCGTAAGGTAGGTCTCCTGCTCACCGGGTCTTGACAAAGCGGGGTCGATCTCAGACCTCCAATTGGTAGTACAAAACAGCAACCTCCCTTCACTCGAAGCAACCCCGTCAAGCGCGTTGAGCAAGCCGGATAACGTGACTCCGTGTGTCTTGTTTGCGTCTGCCGCCTGTTGAGACTGCGCACCTTTGGCTGCTTGAGGGGCAGGCAGTTGCGCGAGTTGGCTCAGCAGGAGCGAGAGGTCGGAATACGAGGTTGCGCTCGGCGGTGTAGGCGGCAGCTCTCGAGCGACGTCAACCGGGGACGAAGATGTCGTGTCAAAAGCAGTGTTTGAGGGAAGGACAGTAGACTTTTCGTCTTGCGATCGATCTTTGTCATGCGAGGAGCCATTAACGGTAGGAGTCTTCCTCTGATCTCCTCGACTGCCAAACGCACAATCGCTATATCACACATCAAGGCAAGTCAACGCTATGCCGAACCGAGCCGGCTTGGGGGAGTCACTTACATGTCTTCCATAAGCAGTATACATCCATCGGGACAGCTTGTGAGGAGTTCGGCCAGCGAGTCATCGTTCAGCCTGAGGTTTATCCTTGCGATGTCAGCGCGAGGACTCCGGATCACTTCAATTGGATCATACGTTCTCTAGTCGTATCGCTCAAAAGGTTGACAGCGCTGACTCACGTGGGACTGCCAAGGTTGATGACGTAGATGTCCAATTTGAGTTTGGCAGCGAGTGCGCTGACTACGGACGCAGGAGTCGGGAGTCGAATCAAGTGAGGATGAGTCAGCGTTCGGATCGAGTTAAGACGTATCTGACTCAGGGAGATTCACTCACTCAGGCTCGACTTGCCACTGCCTGGCACCCCGTAGAACAAATATCCTCTTCTGTGTGGCAGACCCCTCTGATTGTAGAAGTGTTGCTCTGCCAAGAACTCTCTCGCATCGTTGTAGATCCACTCTTTGACGCCTGGAGGAAGGATAACGCTGTTCCATGGTCTGATAGGTTTAGCGGCCGATCGCTTCCATTTCTTGCTGTTCGGTTCGGCTTTGTACAGCATCGTTTGCTGATCTATGGCACTGAGGTATTGCTTCTGGGCGGCACGGATCAGCGACGTGAAGAGCTTGTGAGTGGCGAAGTGGGTCCTGCATAGAAGCACGGCGTGGTCGGGTCATGCCATCAGCCGGACGTCGGCCAAGGTTGAAGTAGAAAAGCAGTCTGTAAGCGTGATCGCTCTTTTATATCGCCAGTAACACTCACGACAGGACAATCCAGTGCTCTTCACGCTCCGCGAGGGATTCATTTTTCTTCTGGAAAACCACCTTGATAGTATGGCCTTCGAACCTGATGTACTGAGCGGTGCCTGAAGGCAGACATGCGGAACGCAATGCGTAACTGATGTCAGCGAAGCCGTCGCCGCAAAGTAGCTGAAGGGTGAGTGGCCAAGCTGATGCGAGCATGCCTCTCTACAGGATAGTTGTGACAGGGGGCTCCAGTTTATACTCACCGTGACTAGGCGTGACCTTGAGCTTGGCACCACATAGCAGTCCGCCTCCTTCTCCATCCTCCTCTTCTTGCGCACCATAAGCCCTCAGGCTACCACCAGAAATCCCTCCTCGAGACGCCGACCCGGACGGCAAAAGACCCCTCCGTTTCGCTTCAAGATAGAACGGATCGCTGGTTTGTTGTCTCTTTACCAAAAAGGACAAATCTCGGGGAGCCGAGCGACCTGTTGGCCAGATTCCTTCCAAGATGAACGATCGGAGAGAGTAATCTTTTGGCATGTCCATGGTTTCGGCCTGGTGCTTGGCGGATTGACGAGAGTCTTCGGGCTTGATTATTTTGGAAGTCGAAGGCAGGGTGGAAGGAGCTGCACCAGCGGCGTTCTGGAGGGAAACTGAGATATAGTGCGAGACCCAGTCGAACGCCTCATTATGGTCTGGGATTCGAGCGGTGACGACGCAGCCTGTGCAGTAGGGCGGAACGGACAATGTGGAGCGTAGACAATTAGCCGAGATCATATACCTTGCTCGATGATATGGGCTCATGACGTGAAATCATGTGACGAAGTATATATCCTGGAGGGAGCGAGATTGCGATGCCATGAAGACGAAAGGTACGGACGAGTGCCACCTCACGATATCTCAGACACACTCACCTTGTTTGAAAATACGAAAGACGAACGTCACGAATCGCCTGACAAGGTCTAACCAGAGACCGGCGAGGAAGAATCGGACGGTATCGTATATACCGGGGTACGCTCGAAGGGTCTTGTCGAGGGACTCGAAGAGCCTAAATCCGGTTGTTGACGGTTGAAAGCCCATCGCGGTGGTGGTGATGTCGAGAGAGCAAGGTATATCAAAAGGACTGATATAGTAGGGTATAGCGATGAGGAGAATCAAAGACAGACTGAATGACGGGAGAGGGGACGAAGATGAACGAGCAAAAGAATAAGAGGAGAAATGAAGGTGAACGAACAAGATTTGGAGGACAAAGGCCTGGGTAAGCAGACAGAGACAATCAAAGTGATAGTGAAAGTGAACGAGTTGATCTCTTCTCTTCTCGTCTCGTCTCGTCTCGTCTCGTCTCGTCTCGTCTCGGATGCAGTCACAATGGATTGATCCGTGCGTTGGTGTGCTAAACCGTCCCGCTCGGTCCTCTCCTCCTTGACAAACAAATCGCACATCTAGTACAGCCCGCATTCGGCGCGTCATCTAACGCGTCGGTCGCTAGACACACACAGAGACACGCTAAATTGCCAGTCACCATCAGCACAACGGTCACGATCAGCATTTAGCCATCAGCCATCAGCCATCAGCCATCAGCCATCAGCCATCAACCATCAGCCCGACGACTACACAATGACATATCGTCATAGACCGAGACCGAGGAGGGATCGGCCAGATAGCGGGGCAGGTGCATAGTGCGCCTACTCACGATTCATTGCATCCGGTTTATAGAAGAGCAAAAAAAAAAAATCAACTACAAGTCAACCTGATACATGCACATGTCCTCTCACAACTGAATACGGAACATCATACGTTGGTAATACGCGCCCTTTACTTATCTGTTACGTGGATCCGATCAAGATGAGACTGCACTTCCGACCTTGTCCTTCCTGAGCGCAAAACATCTCGCACTCTGCTCTTCGACTTTTGGCCCTAGTCCGGTGGCTCCTCTTCTCATCGTTACCCAGGAGCCTAAAGCATCTCATATCGCCGGAAACTGCGAAGCGACATGTCGTTAGCAATGCAATCAGTGTCTTCAATCTGCCTGTCTGTCTGTCTGTCTGTCTGTCTGTCTGTATGACCATGATAACAAGCTCGACCACTCACGTATAGCCCAAGAAAGCGAGATCCTTCTTGGCGTCATTGCCCGTGTCAGCGCCCTGCGGAACGTCCGGAACTTGATCCAGCTCATCGGTAGGGAAGTATGACGTGTCGGTGATGCTTCGCAAGTGAGGCACAAAGGGCGCGTCGATATCTCGGATCGTCGTCCAGTCGACCCCGTAGAAGAACTGAGGACGACATATCACGATTGCTCAGCCTTTGACGTTTGCGCGGAATGGCAAGGGAAGCGATCAGATGAAAACAATGATACTCACTGGATGCGCCTTGAGCTGCTCGACATTCAATCGCTTGTCCGCTTCGCAAAGCATTCTACAGTTGCACGAATGGTCAGCTTTGCCTACAGTGCTATCAAGTCAGCTCCATCCGGCAAACTCACCGCCTGACCAGATCCTCGGCTTCTCGACTGAGGTGAACATCATCAGGGAAGTATAGATGATTTCGCCAGTCAATGATCTTTCGGTAGACGTCGTGTGCGTTCTCAGAACAGAAGGGTGGGTAACCTATACAGCGCGGATGAACAGTCAGAATCACTCAGGGCTAACTCGATCCACAAGGAAGCTCATCTTGTCTGTATCAAGAACGAGTCGACTCACCAACGAGACACTCGAACATAATGGCGCCCAGTGACCACCAATCACACTCTTTGCCGTAACCCTGCTGCAAGAAGATTTCGGGCGAGATCTGGCGGAGGCGGGCGCATATACATATCAGCTTGGCCTGGAAGCTTCCAATGATGGTGTACCAAGGCTAATCCGGAAGATAACTTATGAGTCGCACTACTCACATAATCCGGCGTTCCGACAGTAGAGTACGCCAGCTTTCTTCTATTGGCCTTCCAAGTCGCGATGTCCTGCTTGGAAGTCATCGTCAAGTTGATGGCGTTCACCATGACGCTGTTCCTCGCTCCTGCTCCACCACCACCGCCACCATTGCCACCACCCTGATGCCCTCGGGTCGTGCTGTTCCCCGAGACGTCGCCGCCGCCTAACAGACGTTGATAATAGGACGAGTCATGCTGTTTATGGAAACCTGTTGACAGGCCGAAATCGGATAGTTTGATGTGACCCAGAGAGTCGATCAGGATGTTGTCGGGCTTGATGTCTCTGCCCAGGCAATCATGAACGATAGTTGAGTCGGCTCAGTTGTGCTTGGCAAGCGACTAAGCGTGCGGCAACTCACCGGTGAATGAAACCAAGGTTATGCACAGCTTCGATGGCGAGGATGCATTCCGCCATGTAGAACTTGGTAACGTCTTCCGAGAACGTGTCGTACTTGATCAGCCTGGATTCGAGGAAAGTATGGTATAGCGTCAGCCTCACTCAATTGACAGGGATGTTCTGGCAGATGAAGCATGCCCAGGTTCACTCACATGGTCATCAGATCACCACCGGGCAAGAACTCCATGACGAGGTAGAGGTACTGGGTGTCTTGGAATGAGTAATACAGCTGAACAACCCAGGGAGAGTTGCTCTCTGCGAGAACGTCACGCTCGGCTCTGACGTGGGCGAGCTGGAGATATGGCGCATAAGCGTCAGTGAGGCAGTCCATCGCTCTTTAGATGGTGACATGAAAAGTACGTTCTCTCCCGGGACCAGGACCACCGCGCCTGGTGAATACGAGATAATGTCATGATCGTGCGAGGTTCCGGAAGGAAATGAAGTCAAGCCAGCCCGCACTCACCTGGTCCTTCTTAAACATCTCATTCTTCTTCAACGTCTTCATGGCGTATATCTTCCCAGTATCGACCTTTTGCGTGAGCCTGACCTCACCGAAAGCGCCTTTACCGATGACTTTGACGGTTCGGAAGTCTTCCAATCCGATCCGTGTACGACGCAATCGGAGGAAGCTACGATATGAAAGGGGGAAATGGCATCAGCCTCTGATCTCTACCAGGGTGAGTGCACGACAGTACAGTTGTGCCAATGTGTAATCAAGGGAGTCGACGGTCCATGCATGGATACATCGACACCAGGAAGAAAGAAGAGAAATGGGACACCAAAGCATAGCAGGCAGTTGTCAGATGATCTGACTCACTTGCTCTCTCTTCGTCCCAGTGCTAAGAGCTGACGAGCTTTGAGATTGTCCGGGGTGAGTGCGTCCCCAGCTAGCTGCTTCTCGAGCTGTGTTCGTCTGGCGAGGGGTGAGCGTCAGCGCTGACGAAGACAATGCTTTGGGCACGATACTGTACTGAAGCAGGGCATGTCCAATCATGGACAATCGATTGATTGCGAACCCCCGCACAGCTCACCTCTCTTTCCTACCCACAACACCCTCTACAGCCTCCTTGTAGTAAAGCTCCAACTTCATTTTCGCGGCCATAGCCTTTCCCTGGGTATTCTCTCCAAACTCCTTAGGCCTCCTCTCGAAATACACATAATCCGGACCTTTATCGCCTTGGGCCGCCGAAGATGATGCTAATTGTTGTTGGGCTTGGGCTTGGGAAGGGTGTAGCGATCCGGAGCTTCCTTGCGAAGGGAGCGAACCGGGTTGACCCAAGTTGGGCTGCGAGACGGACGGAACGATCGGCATAGGGGACACTCGACCTGGTGCTTGAGCAGCGCCGACGCCGGCGCCGGCTTGAGCGAGGCCCTGAGATTGAGAAGAGTTGAGCATGTTGGGTTGCGAGTTGAATGTTGACGGGCCCGATTGCTGCTGCTGTTCTCGGCCAGGGGGTCGATATGACTTAGCTCAGACCAGGAGGTGAAAGGTCAGCCGCAGAAGGACAGGAGGATAATAAAGCCTAGGTGATATTCCGTCAGAGGTTCGAGGGGACAGATGATCGATAATGGTAAGATCGAATACGAAATCAGGAAGATTGAGCGAGATGTGTTGTTGAGCGACTGAATCTGAATGTAGTCTACGATGTCGGTCTGAGCGAGGCCGCCGGCAACCTCACCTAGGTAGTGACTCTGCTCCTGCCTTTCGTGCAATACAAGCAGGACAGGATAGAGGATGTGTGTATAGAAGGTGACCACTTGAAAGACGAGCGCCGCGTCGCTGAGATGAGTAAAGGAGAGAGTAAGAGATGATAGATTATTGCTTGTAATTGGTTAAATGAGGTTAGATGAAACGTTTTGTGTTGAGAGTGTATCTTGTGGACGCACGGTGCGCTCCATATCGTCCGTGTCCGTGTCGTGTCGCGTCAACGATCACCTCTGAAACCCTTATATACAAACCCTTACCCCACACTACACCACAAGTGAAACCTTACTACTCGAACATACGCAAGTATTAGGAATATCTACAGTCGTTTTCTAATCCGCGACCTGCTTCTTTCCTAATCTCACTATCTGTAATGCTGCACCGATCAATATGCATCAGCCAATACATTCTGCATAAAGTAACGTCTATAACGTGTCTACATTGCAACCTCGGCATACCACGATAATAGGCTAGCTCAGAAGTGTCGATTTCGGTCGCGCAAGAGGTCCCCACTAGATGCGCTTTGCCTCACCGGTGAGACCGTTGAGCAGGAATCCGCCCTTTCTACAGCCGCCTCCATCGTCCTCTTGTTCTTGCGATCCCCCTTCCTTCAGTGCGAACCAGTCCTTGGACCAGCCATCTACACAGATTGAGAAAATAGGTAATCAGCCTACGGGTCTCATATGGCCTCAGCAAGGCAAAGACAGGCGATGCTGTTCTATGTATATGTAAGTGAAGGAGATTGCTCACAAGTGAACTGCATATTCATTCCCATCCCACCCATGAACACCTTGCCTTGCGCAGGCCCCTTCACAGTACCAGCGACCGGAACGCGGACGATGAATGGCGCGGCTGCATTCTGTGGGGGCGCGAACCGCAAGAAAGACCCACTAAGATGATCGACTCTAAAGTGAGGCGAATTCACAGTCAGAATCGCCAAAGAACCCCTGGAACACCGCAAGAAAAAATGGGCTTCCTTTGAACAACATGGCATTTTGGGTTGATCTGAACCAGCAACTCACATGAAGCCGATCTCTCGGTATGCCTAGGTAGATGATCACCCCGGACTCGTCAGCCGAATTACATCTGGACCTTATAGGTGAATGGATAGCCACTCACTTTCGCCAACTTTTCAGGCTCGACGTACATCAGCTCATCGTCGAACATTTCCCCGAACAAGTTATAGGTACTTGTGCCGACCACGAACGTAGGCTTCGTTTGTTTCTGGCCGGATCCCGACCCTTCCTTCGCTGAATCGGCCAAGTTCTCTGAAAGCGCCTGACCCCACTCATCTCTTGGCTGCCATTGAGCGCCCGGATCCTCGTCCGAGAAGAACGGGAACAATTTGTCCTTCAGATCAGGCGGTAATCCAAATTCCCCAGCCCGTTCACCCAAGATCTCTTGCAGGCGCTGCCACATGATAGGAGCACACTCGGGAGCTGTCGATCTGTGGCTCATGACGGTCGTGATGGTCTGATCCGTACCCAGTTGAATGACGGCTGATTGTGCGATGTTGAGACGGACCGCATGGGTTTTGGGGCGGCGGATATCGGGAAGATCGAGAGGTGGAGGTGGGAGCTCGGACAGAAGCTCGAGCGCCATAGTGAGCTCGCCTGAGTCGTAGAGCGGTAAGTCAGCGGGTGACGAGTGTACAAATGAGTCAGAGGCATGGATCGCCCATTCGGCGGAAAGATCCTGGTCGAGCCGCGGGCATGAAGCAGTTGGCCATAGAAGCTCATAGCAGACGTGGACGATACTGGCCTACCTGAATTTTTCGCAACTCACCAAGCGCCATTTGTATCGCGAACGGGTATTTATTGCGCATATCCTTCTCCGTCTTGCAAGCCTGCTCGAAAGCCAGCACTAAAGAGTCAGCGCGAGTCAGCATATAGCCCTCAGCTGTTCCACAGACGGTTGCGGCCACGAGGTTGCGCAACTCACATCTCGTGAAGTCTGTTGTTCCGAACGAGGCTCCTCTCTCTTCGGGTTGAAGGCAGAAAGCGGCAAACGTGGCGTCGAGGAGACTGTCCTGTGCAATCTCCTCCAATGGCTTGACGAGATGCAATCGGATGTCCTTGGAGATGTTAGTCGATTCGTGCCATGGTCGGGCCTACCACGACACAAGCGCGATCAGTGTTGGCTCCCATAATGTTTTTTTTTTTCTTGTTTGTAGCACACTTGCAGATTTGGTAGATACGAGACACAGCATTGAACAGAAATAGGCTAAGCACAGTGAAACTCACCAAACTAAGTTGAACAAGCTCCTTTCCAGGGCCACTCGCCCAGTACAACCGCAACGTCATCCGAGTCTCCTCAATCATCCGCTGCGCCAGTTCCCTTATGAACTCAATCTCCCCCTCGACTTCCTTTCCACCTCTTTTCCAATGGGCAGCGCCAAGGCTGTCGAGCCGGTCCAGGGCATCTTTCATCTCGGTTGCATGAACGTAGGTGATGATGTTGGTCGAGAGCGGTCTGAGGACGGCATTTGTTTGCACGAAAGCGCCATCAGTTGGGAGTCCGTGGGCACCAGGGAGGAGCGGTATGTTCCTGATGCTGCAGGATTTATATCGCGGCTATCAGCTTGTTTACCCCTCGTAGAGACGGAAACGAGAGACGAGTATTGGAAGCCATGAGCCCGTATACGTGACATGACCCATGAAGAAGGGCACTCACTTGAACTCAATCTCGTCCTGTATGCATTGCATACAAGCATCGGGATTTTGCCTTAACGTCAACAACTTGCCGTTCCAGTAATCGAAGATACCTTCTATCGATGTTCGCATATCTGCTGGGGAGTATTGTCGAGACGAACAGCCAAGCAGCTCGGCAGCTACGACGACAGGAACGAGGGAGTTAGATCCATGTGTGGCTGGGCTAGCTGCCTTCGATCTTGTTCAGGAAGGCCGAGTAGCACACTGGAACAGCAACGTACCGCCTAACTGGGCAAGCCAAGAATAGCCATCAGGCGTGTGGCCATGTCTGGGCGCTGAGAGATACCTTGCTTCGGGTCGATTCAATCTGTTTGAGCCGCTCTGAGACAAGGAGAAGGAACTCCAATCATCAGTACGTTTCAGTAACATTCCTCGCTCGCCCCCCCCCCCCCCCTCGATTTCCAGGAGAGAAGGTTCCTGCAGCGCACCTTTCTCAGCTCGTCATGCCATTGAGGGAAGGTTCCGACCAGGCTGATATAGTCCGTTATGGGCGGCGCGGGCCCAGCGGCTTTCGACATGATGTTGTAGCTCTACAAGTCAGCAGGGTGCCTTTCGAGGGGAGGGTATGGCAATACAATGCACAATTCCAGACGAGTTTAGAGCACCACCAGGCAGGTCCTCGAGGCCCTAGTCATCTCGACTGGTGCACTCCCATTACTCCCATTTCTTGTTGATCCAAGCACGGACCCCTCCACTTTCTCACGGTTGTCCAGTGTTCCAGTGTCTGTCACACGGCAATGTCGCTGCGCGGTGCCTGATTTCCGGCATTACAGCGTCAATAACAATCGCAACCTCCACAATACCTTAGCCCGACCGACCTACGACCTACCACATACGGTCATCCCGGACCAGCCCCGCACCCGTCACCCTCAACCATCGTACTCGATGTAGCATACCGTCGCTCCATGCGATAACTCCCAGCCCAAGGCCAGACCCGACGGCCTCTCCCCAAGATACATACATAAGGCTGGCCCTGCGTGAACCTCAAACCGTCTGAGCACCATCCGCCAGCTTGCTTCCTCCACCAACACGTAGCCGTCCAACAATGTCCGCCGAACAAGCTCAGAAACGTGTGTTACACCTCTCTCCCCCTTACGAAACTTGAACGGCTTTTCTTCATCCGTCACCGATGCTATGAAGAGCAGCGACGGGAGCTAACACTGTTGGATGTGCGCTCTGCGTATCGTAGCTGTTGCTGTCGAGGATCGAGACCCCGAAGGGGATTACAACGTGAGTTGATATTCGATCCAGTGTACTTGGCCAGGTAACCAGTGTATGATGCCTGCTGGACAGCGTCCGCAAGCGTATGTTCATTCTGTACTGAAGATACCTCATACCTTTGGTCCCTGAACAGGATGCCGACGCGGCCAACGACGCAGGTAATGGCGCCGACGAAAACCTCTCAGCTCCAGTATCAGCCACCAAAACTGAAGCTGCTGCACCTGCCGAAGGGGCTGCAAACGATCTCGATGATGAAGATGTAGATGACGATGATGGCGAAGATGAGGACGAAGATGAGGAGGATGAGGGTGAAGGAGACGAGGACGATGATGAAGAAGACTACGATGAGGAGGACTATGATGAGGAGGATGACGATGGAGAGGATGGTGCAGGGGATGGAGTAGACCACAAGAAAGTGCTGAGCGACTTCTACAACGTGAGTGCATTGAGACTTGGCTCGGACCGCTTAGACTAGACGTATCAAGTATGCCGGGACTCTGGAGCTCGGTGGGACAGAGATATGTTTTCCTCGTATTCCTCTTGACGTAGGCCTGGCTGACAATATATCTGCTTCTCTCACACGTTTACAGAACGAGCAAGTTGATGACGAGGACGATGATGAAGAGGGCGACGAAGAGGATGATGACGATGAGTTTGACCCTTCTGCGGCCGATGCCGATGCCGATGTAACCGCTGGCGGTAAACGAAAGGCCGCAGAACAAGTTGTCGAAGGGGATAACAAGAAAGTCAAGGCTTGAGCGTGGGAATATACCATACGACATATGTACAGCCTTGTCATCTTTCGCATCATCCCTCAGCCAACCTCAACGAGCTGCCTGTGGCTATCAGTATCCCCTCCTCCCTTCCCAGTTGTAGAAAGATTAGCAGACAATATCCGATATATCTCTCAGACAGCGTTGAGCAGGGAACCAAGAGGTATGCACGTAAGAAATATAAATACGCTCGGAGACACCGTTATACCGCACTCCTTACCAGTCGTCTTCTCAGTAGAGGTGGCGCTTTGAAAACTCCACCTACTCGTCTGTCACTACTGAAGATACTGAGCAATCGAGTCCAGATATATTGGGATGCATAGCAATTGGAATCGAGAGACATCAACCTATGGAGTAAGTGCCAGGGGGACCTGCACTCAAAGATACCCGTTGGCTGTTAAAAGCGGTCCGTTGTCGCTGGGCTGTTGGTCCTCTGCTTTTCTCTTCTTCTCCTCTTCCTCATCCAGCTGCATCCACAGATCCCACATCGGGGTAAGCACCTGTTCCTTTGTGGGTTCAACAGATGACCAGAACCGCCGGCCAGGTCTAAAGCAACCAGCGCAGTGACGACAAGGCTATAATCCACATTCTTCGCAATCTCTATTCGACGCTGCACAGTGCATATGTGTATCAGTTTTTTGATTGGAAGAAAATCGAGTAATTTAATCAGTGTACAATTAAGATCGCGTGCGCCCGCACGCAACAATGGACATAGGGATAAAGGGAGACCGACCGACGCTCACATTGTTTCGCAAACAGCCCCGTAACCAGCCTCGCTGGGTGAATCTTGCTACGGTCTTCCATTTCTCCGTTACAAGTACTCCATCATCCCGGTCGTTGATGTAGATGAGCCGCCACTGCATCTTTCTCTTGGTTCCAAGAACATCAAAGTCCACGCTCATGTCTCGCTTGGCTGATCCTCGGGCGTACAGTAGAAGGACGTTCACGTCAATGACAAAGTCAGCTAACCCTCCCCTGAATGCGTTATCCTTACAAGTCGGGACATTCAAGGCTGCTGCTGTTGTGAGCGCAATTGTGTAAGATGGGAAGAGAGGGAGCGACAAGTAGGGTACAAGATCACGATGCCAGACCACTCACGTCTTGGTGTGTCACAACAGCTGCTTATGGGCTTCTCCTCGTTGCAGATATGAGAGAAGGCTAGCCCATGAGGCGTTTCCAAAAAGTACACGACGGCACCTTGCGGGTCTTTGACCACTGAGGTAAAAGTACAATCAGATACACCCATCAGCACACACGTTGATAGTTGGCACCCAGAACGACGAACGAATCACATTCACAAATAGGCAAGTTTTGAGATCAAAGAGGTGGTCAGACAAAGGGTGGTTCACCTTTCCGTTCGAGAGGACATACACGAAGAAATGGAGATCCCAGTCGACGCACCCTTGTAGTCTTCAAGTATGAAGTCTGCATTTCTACAGGTCAAAAGCAGATCTCCGTCTTGATCCCAGATATCATAGCTTCTCTGAAAATGGTCGATCGTAATTTGATGGGATCGTTCGCACCGGCCGGAAACCCGCCATTTAGCACACAGCACAGGTATACATGTAATCAGCGGGCCCTCCCTGAGCCGTCACTGGTGGCGTGGAGAATAAGGTACCGAGAGAAACAGCAATGAACAACGAATACACAACTCACCCGGACAAAAGGCAAAAACCCGCCAATGGAGTCCAGAACGAGTCTGCGATTGACGCAGTATTCTCGTGTCAGGCCGGGCGGCCTAGGGAGGTCGTGGAGAGGAAAATCCGTGATTTCGAGGGTCTTTCTGCCATTGCCGACAGATTTATGGGTGTTAGGATGGTACGACTAAACAAATTATGTTGACAGTTGAAAGGAACGAGACAATACAATACAGTAGTGACCAAGCTGGCGGATGACGAACCGTTTTTATAAGTGAAAGTCTACAACACATGGACAGAGAAAGAGTGCACTCTGATGCGTACAGTACTAGTACTAATACAAGATGCAAAACGATTCAGCGTAGAGTCGACTAGCCCTGTGTGTCTGACGTAGAGCACGTACAGCAGACGTCATGTGTTGAGCGGTGTCATGACGATACCTTTGTTTTCACATCATGCTCTCGTACTGGGAGCTTTCGTTGGCCACCACATCACATTTGGAAATGATACAGACCCTTGGTGCGTGCATCAACAAGCTAATCGGGTAAACGGGCATCTGGAAAGCTATGAGATAGCTGCCGAGCCCATCACGACCTTGCTGAGGGCAACACTGAGGAATGCGAGTCATGCGACCATGACTGATTTTCGCGAGGATCCAAACATCCAAGCGCGGTGACGGGATTCGCATGGCTTGATTGAACCATACAGTACGAGTACAATACCCTAGTGACATTTGACCTTTCACCATCAAACACGTCCCAGGCCCCGGGTCCAGCAGGAAACCGCAAGGGTCGAAATGATGCACCACATATACCGACTTCTACAGTATGAGTGATACGTTAGTAGTACTGCTCTAGAAGCTCGGGCCGACAGGAAGTACGAGACATACCTGCCGGAACACGACACCGACGGTCGATGCCCTCCGTTATGTGTACCTTTGCAGAACGAGAAGGAGGATGTTGGCGATGATGACGAGTTCGACCCTTCAAACTCCGATACCGAAGTAGTCGCTGGCACTGGCGTAAGAAAGTCAAGGCCTGAGGGTGGGCGGGACGCTAGTACTAGTACATTCTTGCGCCATCAAGTACAGCATCGCGCTCTTTCCATCCCGCTAGCCACTTGCAACTAGCTGCCTATGATCATCATCATACAGTACCCTCCATTCCCATTCGTATTATCTCGGCTGTAGGGCCATACAGAGCAGAAGACATCGCACGCGCTATCCGATATACATATATGTATATATGTATATTTCTCAGGCTGCTGGACCTAAACTCAACAAATATGCATATACAATACGCTCAGAAACACCGTTGGACAGCCCTCATTACCGGTTGTATTCTCTGCAGACGTAGTCAGCAGCGGCGCGAATCTGTAAAGCCTTTTGAACCTTTGCCGACTCCATAGTCACTTTGACCTGCGTAAGCTACCCACAGATCGAGTCAGGATGTATTGCATAAACACGTAGATCGAGGGGGATCACCTATGAAGTGTGGGCTGAAGATTGACAATCAATGAAACCCGTTTGCTACCCCGGCAGCTGCCCGTTGGACTCCATTCTCACAGGGGCTTTCGCATTCTGCCCTTTCTGCTCTTCTGCGTTTATCCTCCTCCTCCTCCGCATCCAGCTGCATCCACAGATCCCACGTCGGAGTAAGCACCTGTTCTCTCGTCGGGTTCAGCAGGTCGCCGGAACTCCCGGCCAGGTCCATGACCGCTAGCGCCGTCACGATCAAACTGTAGTCCACATATTTCGCCACCTCTACTCGACGCTGCGTATCCGAGGGGCATTCGAGTGGAAGAAAACGAGCGCACATTTCCATCAGCCTGAGCTCGTGATAGAGAAGGAGATCGACGCTTACGTTGTTGCGCACCCAGCCTCGTAGCCAGCCGCGCTGGGTGAACCTTGCTACGGTCTTGAATTTCTCTGTCACGACCACCCCATCATCGCGATCATTGATGAGAATGATTTGCCACTGCTGCCTCCTCTTTGTTCCAAGGACATCAAAGTCCACGATGAAATCTCGCTTGGCTGTCGTCCGATGATCAGACGAGGGGATAGAAGGGCGGTCCAGCCGCTGGCAAAGTCAGCTCCCTCCCTCGATACGTAATCCCAACCAAGCGGTCAATCAAGAATCGCCTGGAAGCGATGAGGTCGCTGACAAGTAGCGTATATCGAAGCCAGACACTCACGTCCGAAATCGTCGCCACAGCTGCCGATAGGCTTCTCAGCGTTGCGGATGTGAGAGTAGGCTTGCCCACGTGGCGTGTCCAATAAGTACAAGACAGCACCCTGCGAGTCCTTGACGACTGATGCACACTCACAGACAACATCAGCACATCCTAACCTCCAGAGCAACATCAACAATCGTGATTACGATTGATCTTCATGACTCACCCTTGATGTCCTCGAGTATGAAATCCTGGTTCCTACAGGTCAAACGCAGGCTTCCATCTTCATCCCAGATATCATAGCTCCTCTGAACCGACCAACCACAGGTATGATGGGATCCCAGGGTTCGGCGAGCAGTTGTTGTGCACATAGCGCAGGTACATGAATCATCAGCGGGACTTGAAATGGCCTACCAGAACGATAGCGACAAACAAAGAATACGACTTACGCGAGCAAAGGGGAAGAAGCCCCCAGTAGCGTTCAGTACGAGCCTGCGATCAAGGCAATAAGCTCGTGTCAGGCCCATTGGTCTAGGCAGATCGTGAAGAGGGAAGTCGGTGACTTGTAGCTTGTGTGTCATTGTCGACCTATTCAGGGGTGCTGGGTGCTGGATGCTGGGTGCTATGGCTAAGATCAACGTTGCAGGTTATTGTACTGTGTATACGAATAGTACTAGGTCGTGTAAGATGAAGAGGGTTATAAAGAAGGTTGGAACACTCAACGAACGGGATATCATCATACATTGAATCAGCACTCAGGTGGCGTCGACGAGTACTCGAGTATCACACAATGATTACCAGTGAGCGTAGAGTATAGAGTACAGTCCAGTATCAATCAATACCCGAGCACAACAGACGTCATATCATTTGTCGAGCGGCGTCATACTCGTCATACTCGTCATACTCTTCCTCTTCATACTCGTCCTGCTCTTCGGCGACACATGCATTCCGCTGTGGCAACCGCAACCCCGAACCCCCTTCCCTTTGGATCTCACACAGACCTCTTCTATCGACCATCAACTGATAACCATCAAAAGAAAAGAGCGAATGTGGAAATAAATGAGACAGCTGCCACTGCCGATCCATCACGATCACGACTTTGCTGATGGTGACGTGGTGACGAGGAAAGCGAAAGCGGCAACCTGTTGATCCAAAAGTGGCAACACCGAGTCGTTGTCAAGCAATTTTCACCGAGATAGATTGAACCTTGACAAAGATTCCCATCACCATCAAGAGTGGTCCGAGTGCACTTCCACTGGCTACTGACTGGCTACTGGCTACTGGCCATCGTCTCGCCAATCAAAATCAGATCGATCAGATCAAACACGTCCCAGTTCCCAGGTCGAACAGGGAACACGAAAGGATGCACAAGGTATGACCAGAGGTTGACTGAACTCTTGGCGAGCAAGAGAGCGGCCTCAGGTCTGACCCGCGCGTCGTTCTTGCCTCACTCTTCTACTATCTTCCTGTAAGAATATGCTGATCCAGCTCGCTCGCTAGCAGACGCTGACAAAGGTGACTGGCCTCAGTCCCCGCGTCTGTGACGTTTCGTGAAGCTAATGCCTGGGGTCTTTGCGGTGTGCCGAAGAGTATGGGTACGGATACAAAGCATTCGGGAAAATACGGTATCTTAATGAGTCCCGTTGGCTGTCAAAAGCAGTCCATTCTCGCTGTGGTGGTGAACCTTTGCTTTCCTCTTCTCCTCCTCCTCCTCCTCCTCCTCATCCTGCTGCATCCACAAATCCCAATTCGACATGAGCACCTGCTCTTTGGCCGGGTTGAACAAGCTACCCGCAGTCCCGGCGAGATCTAGCGCTGCAAGAGAGATCACGACGAGACTGTAGTCTACGTTGCGGGCGATCTCAACAAGGCGCTGAGCAGCCGCAACAGTGGTGATCGCATCGAGACATCAGCCCGGACAACGCACATCTAGTAGATTGCAGAGTGAGATACATGTGAGACCAGGAGACAGTAGTTGAGTCGGAGGAAATGGGTTCCACATCAATCCGGAATATCCGAATAGTGGGAAGTATGAACAGGGCGTTTATAGGCCGGTTGTCAAAGAGACCCCTTCAATGTGGAATGAAGGATCTTTTTAGACCACTCACATCGTGTCGCAACCAGCCACGCTGAGTGAACCGTGCCATGGCCTTACCATCGGCCAGGAGTACCCCATCATCTCGATCATTGATCAGAATCAGTCGCCATTGAACCGCCGTCTCAGGCGAGAACTTTGCTCCGAATACATCAAAGTCGATGTCCATCTCTCGCTTAGCTACACATTTGTGACAGTGGGTCGTATATGTGGAAGAAGAGGGAGGACATTTCCGTCCATCGGATTGCGAAGAGTCAGCCCTCGCTCTATCACACAGGTAGCATTTCCACAGCGCGGGAGGTAAGGCATAGAATCATCTGTAGATGTGAGAAACAAAAGAGAACATGCATTGTTATAATACTGTACAAAGCTGGAAACACTCACGCCCAGGGGTATACATACAGCTACCCAATGGCTGCTCGCCATCACAGATATCGGTAGCAGGCAGGCCGGGAGGGGTGATAAGTGTATACAGCACGTCACCCTGCGGGTTCTTGACGACTGCATCAAACCCACAATATGTTCACACTCATCAGGTCCGGTGTCACTCGATTCAAGAGGATCGAGGACAAGGCTTCAATGCCAGCTGAGTTGTTTCTCGGAAATGTAAAAGATGGTCAACTCACGTTTATAATCCTCAAGCAAGGCCGTTTCATTCACGCCTTTCAGCAGGAGATTGCCACCCTGATCCCAAACGTTGTAGGTCCTCTGAGCAGGTCATCGCGGAGGTTCAAAGGTGTATGTAGAAATCGAGACAAGCCGTCCACGTGTAGTAAGCCAACACCGTTGCTCTCGTCAGCTTGAACACGGGCATGCAATCTCGCCACACCTGAACGGCTCTTCCGAGGGTAAAGGTTTCACGTCTCCATGTGCTGCGAAGCTCAAACAGTAGGGCATCCCCACAACTCACCTTGGTAAAAGGCAAGTAGCCACCGACGAAGCGGAACATGAGTCTTCGGGCAACACAGTACTGCCTCTTCAAGCCAATCGGCTCTTCGAGGTCGCACAAAGGGAAATCGGAGGTTTAGAGCATTTCGTTGGGCATTCCTGACAGAAGAATGCAAATTCAATAATGATGCAGGGTACGGGTCGGCAGGAAGTATGTAGTGTGTCAAGTTAGAAAACCAGAATGAAGGCAGATACTGAAAAAAAAAGAGTGGCAAATGCATACGATGCATACAGTACAGTATGACGCCTATGGCATACAGTGCAGGATACATTTTTCCCACGTCATAGTAGTCGTTCCAAATAATGATGCAGTACGTGCCTCACAGTACGAAGTCAGATACAGCTTCTCGGGCACCGAACACACTGTTCACACTGCCCACACTGCTCACTGTTCACACTGTTCATATCCTCTGGCCCGGTATTCGTCGTAACATGAGGCCGTTGAGTGAGCTCTGCAACATTGGTTGTTGGTCGTCGATCAGTGGAGCCGCCGTATCTAGGGCATCTCTGGTTGATTGAGCACCATCAACCGTTGGATCAAGGCCGGGTCAGACGTCCGAGCCCAAGTCGCCCAAGTCAAAGCCAGTGATCGATGATGGTTCCTCGGACTTCCTCGGTCAAGAAATGACTACCTCCGAACACGTCTCCTGGAAACCAGGCCAGCCATTGGATTCAGCATTCAGCATGACCTAGCTTCTGTAGACGTTGGCTACTTCCTTCGGCCCCCCATTTTTCGTTGATGAGTTGATGGTATAGCGGAGCGTCCGAGCGCCCACCGTAGAAGAAAATGTGATCAGCAAGAGTTGGGCGATTGAGCGCCACAAGAAGCCACGGTATCTCTGGAGAGTAGAGCCACGTTGAGAACGTTTATTCATCTTCTTATCTGATGACCAGCCCGCAGCGTTGTCCACCTTCTCCAACTCATGACACACTAAAAATCCAGATTGCTCTTGAGCGACATCCTAGCCGAAGTTTGACAGACGTAACAAGCACGCACTATGCCCTATATCGAAATTCACGAAACTATACTCACAGGACCATCCGCGGAACAGCAACGATCCATCTTCGGACGCTACTGGCGCAACTTCCTTATCGACATCGCCTTCTGGAGACTTTTGCCTCTAATCTTCGGCCCCCATCTGGAAGTAGGCCACGAGCTTACGGTTAAAGATGTACTCCGCCAGACGGGTCTCAGCTTCCTGGGAGTAGTGTATGTATTCATCTGCGTGGTAATGAAAATCTTCCGTGTCCCAGTCTCTTGGCTCTCCGGCACACTTCATGATTTCGCCGCCAGTGATTTCGTCATACAGGGAGATTGGGAATCAGACAGTGATGCGGATGAGCGGCCCTGTTATTAGTAAGTGTGTGTGAAGTCATGATGAGAAATCCATCCAAGTGCCCTCCCAACCCCCCCCCC
>KI669497.1:268510-297158 GCA_000507405.3 Kwoniella heveanensis BCC8398
CCGGTTGTTCGAAGGTTGAAAGGAGCTATATTGTAATTCCACCTTCTCTCTCCTTTTGCCAAATACACCTGTCATCTTTATGTTGCTGTCGAGGGATGGTGATAGCTTCAGAGGCCTATCAATCAAAACGGTCCACCCCTACGACCAGCGGTATCCCTGTACTGTGACTAGCCAGCTTTTACGATTGTTGTGTTTCCCCGAAATCACGTCAGCCTCCAACCCCCTTCCGACTCCTCCTTTTCTTCGCTTCTTTGGCTTCTCCTCAATTTAGAATCGATGTGTAGCCTCCATTTATTGCCTTGCCCCGTCGGGTGCCATACCTACGTATCCCTTTGCAACTGCGACGGTCAAGGGTGCGGTTTCCACGTCCCGAGTGATCCTGTTCGAGGTGCTATTTCAGCTCTTCCTCTTCTAATTCCTTGGTGTTAATTGGAAGCAGCGGACCGCACGTAGTGCATCGTACTGTTGGCTGCATGCTTACGAGCCCCGATCATGGACTACAGTATAAATGGCATGGGAATGAGTCCACGAGGAGTCAGAGCAGATGTCGACGCCCTGTGTGCATACTTCGATCGAAGGATCACAGGACTCCACAACAGATCAATGGGGCCCTTCATCGATATATATCGATGTATCACGCAAAGGGACCTTAACAACAAGACTCCCGCCATGCTTCATATGTTCAAGGCAAGTGGCGCGTACTTCAAGATGTGCTGCGTTTCATGAGATTGACGCTTCCCGATGAAACAGATCATCAAGGAGAGTCTTGAATCTGAACATACCGCTTCCGTCACGATCATATCACATTCCCAAGGTGGCTTATTTGTCCGTGAGATCGTTGTAAGTCAAACTGTGCAGTACCGCGACGATCTTGAGCTGCGTACAACGCTAGCCAGCTAGATCGTGAAAAAGGACCGGATTAGCTGTCGAGGACAAGCAGCGAATGCTGATGATGGTGAGACAATTGCAGAAGCTCATAGAGAAAGACAGGCAGCTTGATGTGCACAAAAGGAAGCTAGAGATTTACAGCATTGGTTCTGCTGCGCCGTCACTCGGTGACTGGCGACGATCTGGTGGTACTGTCGACGGTGGTTTCTCGAGAGTAGAAAACTTCGCTAATTCAGGTGATTACGTGGCTCAAATCGGTGAGCTAGAGTTGAGAAGGCAAGGTCAGTCGTCGTTCAGTGCTGAGCTCTCACATCGATGGGATAGGGGTTTTGGGAGGAATCAGAGACACTCTGGGAAACACCTATATTCGACAAGGCGGTGAAGGTCACCTCCTCTTCCCCAATTAGTGAGTAAGAAGCTGATAGGGCTTTGTAAAAGATCCTTTGCTCACAACGGACCTATGATCGTCTCACTAGCCTTCAAGTACCTTCTATCCTCGCCAGATGTACCGACTCCTGGCTCTATGCCATGACGGCTGAAGAGACAAAGAAGCAAAGGTGAAAGCCAATTAATCAACAACGGAGTGGGTTGAAAGGGAGTGATCAGCCCTTCAGAGGAGAATATGAGCACATCAATCAGTAGAGTACGCTCACAATGCATCATTAGTCCATGATTGACGAAAGGATGTCGCATGATGAGATCGTGATTTGAGTTGCAGGCAACCAGTCCCACTCTCTTCCGCTTTGATAATTCTGTAACACCTCTCGAATATATGCGTTCCTCATGTGCAGTGGTGGCGAGAGAAAGTTCGCAGCCGGCGGCTCCTGTGTGTCCGGAAGGTCAGCCGCGAGTTCCAGTGCTAATGTGACAACTGAACGACCGTGTGGATGCTGTACTCACCTTCACATTTCTCTCGATTGTCTCCCAGAACCCTCCCCACCCCCAACCGGCATCACGTTCTAGTAGCCCTTGCACTTCATCAACCCATTCTCTCTCCCACGCGTCGCTCTCCGATCCGAGGCGTTCGATGATCATCTCCTTGACGTCGGCGATAGCTTCTTCGACCCTTTGTTGCGATTGAGCGAGTGTGTGGTATATCCGCGGTAACGTCGGAGACGCAAAGAAATTGTGGTTGATCGAAATGCACTAAGGGCCAGTGGACAGTCAACAAGTTCATCCAAGTGTTGCGTGAGCGTTCCGAGTCCCTGGGACAGGGCGTGATGCGAAGAGCCACGAATCGGGAAGACAACTCACAAAGTCCAGATTAACAACCTGATGATGCCAGCCGCTCGGAACAAAGATAATCTCGCCCTCTTCTTGTAGAATCTTGAGGGCTCCTCCTTCATCCTTCAACTCTCTCACATCAAACACCAATTCCCCATGCCGATCTTTTACCGCGTCCAAGCGGTCAGGCGGGAAGAGCCACCATACTTTGCGGCCGACTACATTCGCCGACCACGAGTATGAGCCGTACACGTCGCGATGCAGAGGAGTATACGTCAAGGGTGGTCCGAGATAGGTGAAGCGGAAATCAGAGGTGGAGGCTGATTGGGGTTCAGGGTGATCCTTGTGAGGTGCGCGAGGACCTGGCGTATAAGGCGGATTGAGCCAGTCATCTGGTTGAGGGGTGAACAATCAGCTTGAGATCTTCTTGAGAACGCTCAAACGGGTGAAGAGGGGGAAAGGGCAGAGGGAGAACGATTTCCGGGGCGTAACGCCAGCCCCGAAGCGTAGCTCACCCCGTAGACACTCTGGCACAGCATACACCTCCTCCACGCCTCTTCCTTCACTTTCGATCTCAGCCATCAAATGCCAGTCTTTCACATACAACCCATCTCCCGCCTCGTCTCCATTCTCCCAAAGATCCAAAACCTCGCCGAGAGGTCTTTCGGAACGCTCGAATTCTGAGAATTGGGGCGCGAGAGTGTTTGCTACTGGTACGATATGGTGTGCGTATCGTCTGAGAGCGGTCAAGTTCGGCTTGTGAGTGGAAGAGGATGGATTGGGGGCGGAGGGGGAGGTCGAAGCCGACGCAGAGTCGGACAAGGTTTGGAAGGCGGGTGATATGCGGAAGTCACGCACAGCAGACCATGATGATGTCGCTTTGGCGGACAGTAAGAAAGGAGCGTTGAGTATCAGGTGCTTATGCTAGTTGTGACATGCATCAACCCTTCGGTTAGCGCGTATACAGATATCTGTCGGAAAGTAGATATCAAGGTATCTTACGAGGTAAACATCGTACGGAAGCTCATCGTAGGTTGGTATGCTCCGAGCTGGAATACCTCTTATCAGCTGATCGATAAACTCAATCTGTTGAGCTGTGACTCGAGACCAGTTCGACATCGACATCGATGAGATAAAACTACTCTCTACAGCGCATGAAGCATAAGATCTGAGAGGTGAGGTTGAAAGCAAGACTGACAGACGCGAATGATCTAATCTTGGTGTTTTTGCGAAGCTGGACCTTTTTAGTCGCTCGGAAGCTGTTTCCGCCGGAACTGCGCGAGAGGGATTCCCCCACTTTCCCACTTCCCCACTTCCCCACTCGCCCGCCCTCCGAGGCTATCCTCAGGCACAATCAACGGATCACAACACAACCGTATCCTTGTAATGTTTCCATGAGTACAGAGAATGGTACTCTTTCCTTCCTCCTCAAACAACCTATATTCGGAGGACGAAATGATTCACAACCTCTTCGTGTCTCTTCCTTCAACCTCCTGAGCTGCGTCTCTCTTCCTTTTCAATGTCAACACACACCTGTATCAAGTGCCATAGCCTGTCATGCCCAATCCTTCTCGCAAACGAAGACACATGCCAAAAAGGTCCTTGAGTGGCGGCTCTTGGAGTATCTCGAGCTCTTCCGAGCCTGTTGACTATACGAATCTCTTGCTCCCGCTCGAGAGGTGATTATCGTTAAACATGGATGTGAGAGTCAAGATCTTCCTTTACTGCGATCTTCATTATCCCTTCTCGCAAAGCTTACACTCTCCATTCTCAGGGGTCGGACTGGCTCTCTTCAAAACACGGACACACCCACGGCTTCCTCCTCCACATCGCCGACAACCTGCAGCTCAAAAAACATGAGCTTAACGATCAATGTAATTCTCATACCATTCACCATAAGGTGCTACGCAGGCTCCTCGACGCGGTGAGTGATCTGGAACCGAAGAGGTGAGGCAACCCTTTCAGATGCTTACTCAACGGGTTCATGAACAGCAACGCGTTCACCTGTACCACAAATCTCGGATTCCCTACCCACTTCGGGTCAGGTTCCCCAAGGATACAGATGGATCTCCTGGACGTTCGGTGCGTGCTGCTCTACCCTTCCTTCCTTGCAGCTTCTCTCATGAAGCTGACGCCTCGGTAGACACATTGAAGCGGCAAGACGGGCTGGTGCGATCGACCCAGTCGCCACCGTCTCTGAGCTTTGGACAAACTCACCGGGAGCTTTAGGCTACACCATATCAAATTTGCGAGACTGGAAGACTGACAAGAACAGATTCGTCGAGCGCGCCAGGAAATTGCTTGAAGGAAGGTGGGTCCATGAAGGATTCGTTGGCTTTCTTCGCATTTCTGGAGAAGTACCCGTTTTCTAAGCTGAGAACGATTGCACCTGATCCAGCCAAAGGGTGTCAAAGCTTAATGCAACCTCAACACCAGAGGAGGTATCGAAAGCGCGTTGTGCCGAGGCCGGCACATAATCAGCTGTTGGTCTGGATTCTGAATTAACCTTAGTTGATGAAACGGTTGGGCTCCTTGTAAGTCTGTCGCGTTATTCCCTTTGTATTCCGCACACCCCTAACTGCAGTACAGTGGTGTACGGTACAGCAGAGTAGATGAGGATTGCATTTCCCAGCATCGAGGACATCGGAGTCTCGATAGACTGATTTACACTCCCCGATAACGCCGGCATGCCTGTCACCGAGCATCGTTCACACCAGGAGGACTCAACTGGCCCCATCCGGTGTCAAGCGCTTGGGCAGAAGTTGAAGGAACGATGTGAGTCAAAGCTGCCAGTGTCTGAAGCTCACTCTTGATTGAATGAGCAACGGTTCGTAAGGCTTCGCTGACTCGAGGGTTTTCGCAGATGGCTGGACGGCTGACTGGTTCGCCCGTTCGACTGACGCCGAGAACGAGAACGACTGATCACATAGGAAGACTGCTAATGCAAGAACGGATGATCCAAGGCTAGAGAACAGATGGTAGATGCAATACATATCGATACTGCAAACGAGCATGTATATCAGTTTCCGCTCAATCAGGACGCTAGCACACCGCGAGGAGCAGGAGTACGACAATCCTCAGAATATACCGTCAAGGCGTCCAGTCGTACTATAATTTCGATAGGTGTATCTCGGAAAGACTCACCACATGCTCTAGTGTCTATACTCCTTCGGTCAGTCTGTCCAAGTCTGATCTCTGAGTGAATCTACGATCTTGATCCCTCTCCGTCTCCTCCATTTCGCCAGTCCTTCAGCAAACAATTTCCGGTCCGTCCCACTCGACGGTACGAGCTGCATCGTCACACCCAAGCTCTCCGTCTCAAAGTTCCGGTGTTCGTCGTCGAAGAACAGCTGTGTGGCACGATCCTTTCGAGTCAGCTCACTTGAGACCCCTGACAGACGGTGACAGGGAGTTATCCCAGTAGCTCACCATCTGATCGAAAGGTATACCTGTCTTCCGATGTATCTCCCTGAAATGCCGCAGTTTTGAGCCTGTACAAATACGACGTGAATCAGTCTTACGCCAGACAGTACAAGCGGCGTTCAGGAACACAGACAAAAATCGACGTACCTGGGTAGATTTCCATCTGCATGTAAAGTGGATCGTCAATTGTCAGCATTTCTGCCATTCTTCGAATCGGTTTCTAGTTAGGAGATACGTACGGTGTTGAAGTATGTGACTGCTCGGACATGTTCACCCTGTTCTGAAGGCACCAGCAACATCCCCAAGGCCTCCCGAGCTCTGAGCATAGCATATCCGAGACCAATCAAGTCAGCTGTATCTCAAATCTCCGCTTGAGGAAAGAGTGCATTGAAGATCGTTCCCGAGGACGGTAACACGGTAGAAATAGATGCTCATGGAATGGAATAATATGAAATGGTAACTCAGCTCACAGTTCTGGAGCACTGGTCCTAGACGCAGCTGCTACGTGTATTCGCCGCCTCTTCAGCTCAGCGAGGATGGATGGCACTTCTCGGTAGAATGACAAGTCATTGCCACGGCTAGATGAGGTACCGACGACAATGAAGTCTCAGCCGCACGGTACATCATGTGCAGAGACCGTCGAGCAAGGTTAATGACCAGCCACGCACCGATCCACCAGCCTGTTGAGTACATCTCCGGGGCGCTTGAGCGGCGGTGAGATGTGCGTCTACGATTGGTCAAGTATGGGTTCAGTCTGGTATGAGCTATTCTCAGGACCTGTCCTGGACACTACGTCAGCTCACATCTATCCAGAGGTCCCAAAGTGTATAGCTGCGAGGTTTCACACATACATTCCATCAGCATCTCTTCTCAGCAGCTCATGTCGCAAACAGGACATCGACCTGCTCCGAAATGAACTGCATTTCAACACTCACTCCAAGTCAAAAGCAACACATAGCGGCCAAGCATCCGGATCATCTACCGTCATCTCCCTCCATCCTTCAGCGGGCGGCGGCGTCGGTTCTGCTGCTCGTCTTCTAGGCATGCTGATTCGATTGGAACTGATTCGTTTCAATATACTGTGGGTCTATCACTCGGTCTTGCCGCTCGTCCGTGCGAGGGATGAGGTGAAGAAATCAGACGATAGCCAACAGAGACACTTTGCGCGTGTTTCATTAAGCATCATCATCAACAATTTCGCTCAAGCCGCTGATCGCGTATGGCATTGGAAAGCAGAACAATGATATCGGCGATCGCCGATCAACCATCTGAGCATGCATCGACCGGCTGCGATCGGCGAGGTATTCCCCGATCATCGATATCATCGATAGGAACGAATTCCCAAGGCAGTAGTATAACAAACATGACATGAGAGATAAGAATGTCGGACTCACCTTGACATTGTGAAACGCGTTTCGGATCACATTTACACGTGATATATACCCACCAGAATGTCGCCTCTACCGAAGCGCGCTTCAACGCTCGTCGTGGGCGGTGGACCGGCAGGACTGGTCTCGCTGAAATATACCGTCGAGTATGGTGACAGTTGGCCGGAAGGGGAGGAGCCGGTTTTGGTGGAGATGGAGGATGATATCGGCGGGACTTTTAGGTGAGTCAAGCTCGCCGCTCGCTCATATACCAAGTGAAAAAAGGCACTCTCGCTGCCTCACTATCAGCAATGGGAAGCTGATTGCATGGCTTTTGTAATCTCCCAGATGGCGAGGGTATCAGAACGCCGAGCTCGTCAGCAGTAAACAGTTGACCTGTTTCTCCGACTTTCGGTGAGTTAGCTGTTGCTTGAGCTCGCTATCTGATGGTGTTTGGTTGAGTCCAGCTGATACATGGGACATATCCTTCCGCAGATACCCCCTTTCAGCACCAGATCACCCATCGTTGCCCAATTTCGTCCAATACCTCCATTCCTACGCCGAACATTTCGGTATAACACCTTACATCCACGCGTCGCTCAAGCTCATCTCCCTCACTTACGTCTCATCACCTTCAAATGGGTACAAGCATCGTGCCATCCTTCAGCCCGTGAACTCTGCCAAGGAGCCCGCCGGAGATACGATCGAAGTTCTAGCCAAGAGGGTAATCATCACGACAGGTCTGCATGTTACACCCAATATCCCTGATATACGTGGACTGAACGCTGGTACCGTTTCAACCAAGGCGCCAGAGTGGATCCACTCGTCCTCGTACAAATCTCCCGAGCAATTGCGCGACAAGGAGGTGCTCGTGCTCGGAGCGGGAGAGACTGGCATGGATGTAGCGTACGAGAGCGTCATGGCGCCGGCGAAGAAGGTCTGGATGGGCGTGAGAACGGGATTCTTGTCGTTCCCAAAAGTCCTGAACAATTTCAGAGTGTTCGGTTTCACTTTCAACGGCAACCTGCCGATCGACGGTCTCATCACCAACTTGTTTGAGGACGCTTATGTGCATCCCTGGATAGCCCAGAGTCATCTGAGATGGTTCATATCCGACATGGTCATCAAGCGGGTCCTATGGTTCTTGACAGGCACCCAAGCGGGATGTAACCAGTGGGCGGGCGAACTGCCTTCCGAGAGGCAAGGTCGGGCCTACGTCTTCCTGAACAAATCCGCCAAAGCGATGCAATTCATCAATCGACCCTTCTACTCACTCTCGCCGATCCATAAGCTCCTAGCGCACTACATCGACCCGCCTCCGCCGCCCGGAAACCCAAAGATCGATATCGTGCCATTCCCGAAATCGTTCGATGGCGAAGGACGAGCAATCTTTCCTGCCCCGCCGAAACATCGATCAAAAGAGATGGCTTGGAAAGAGGAATGTAAACCCGACTTGGTGGTGCTTTGCACAGGGTATAGGCAGGAATGGGATTGGTTAGGACCAGGGTACCCCCAGGGACCGGATGAGTGCGAAATCAGAGGAGTGTGCAGTGAGAAGGACCTGAGTGTTGGCTTTATCGGGTTTGTGAGGCCCGGCGTAGGTGAGTGATGGTCTTCGACATCTCAGGTCGCTTCCGCGAGATCACCTTCCATACCCGGGCTCCCAGGGGGGTTTTCGTCGAACGAAAGATATGGCTCGCTAAGCGCCCCTATCGACTGTTCATTATCGATTAGGTGCTATCCCTCCCATCGCCGAAATGCAAACTCAGCTATTCCACCTCCTCTCCACTTCCTCATCGGCTTCCGAAACAACAAACGTGCCAATCCCCACATCGCCCGAGACCTACCACTTACTGCACAGCCCCACAGGGCGAATACAGTACGGGGTCGACCACTCGACCTACATGTCTACTTTGGCGAAAGACATAGGCAGCGCGCCTTCCTTATCGGAATTATGGTGGGAGTATGGATGGTTCACACTTTTCGTGTACTGGTGAGCCACCGACCGATCTTACGATGAGAGATTTGTATTACGTCGAGGTATTATATATGACACTGATGTCGATAAGATATCTGTCGTTATTGGTAACAGTTTCGGAGCAGCTTTCCCTACATTTTACCGACTGACGGGTCCCTTCAAGTCCGACAAAGCCCAAAGAATCGTCGAGACCGAGCTGTGGGAGACGATACAGCGTCGTGGATTGCTCGGCAACATCTTCATGGGCGTCATTCCTATGGTAGGTTCATGTTGCTTTCTACCTATCGCATACGCCGTCACTGATTAGCTGATGGGCACTGCCTTCCGCTTCACCTTGTAACATGTAATGCTCAGATGTTCTACGCCATCATCAATATCTCGGCGTATCTTCTGGAGAAAACGTGGTCGCTTGCGGCGCCATTATTTGGTCTGCCACCTCCGCCTGTCAATATAACCCATTCGATCGGTAATCACGGTCATAGCAATACCAGTAGAACTAAAGGGAAGATCAAGCCGATCTGATTTCCTCCTCACATCAAAACAAGGGATGGTCTCGTAACTTGCGAGATGTATACATTACGACAGGGCTAACAGCGAGCAAGTAGGCAAGGATACATTCTAGAACATACGATACAAAGTGTCACAAGAGCAGCCGACAGAAATCAAGGACAAATCGGACGATCGTACAAGGTATACAGTATCAAGGGATCGAGACAACCGAGAAGATAGAAACAGAGTGTAAGAGGTAGTTGCCAGTCGGATAGAAGAGTAGATATGTATATGGGAACGCGGAAATGAAGATGAGATGGACAATCGTGTACGCTCTCTACAGATCATCAGTCCAGTTGGGGCGGTAACAATGTGGTGTGTCCAGCATCAAGAGAGCCGTGTCATAATCTGCCGAATCTGGCGGAAACGTGGTCGGCGAAAGAATCGTCAATCACACTGGCTTTGCCAACTCCCGCCCCATCTACTTCCAAGTCCTCCTCATCTGCTTCATCACCGCTGTCAATCCCAATGCCGTTCCCATCCTCATCCTCTTCCTCATCGTCATCGTCCTCGTCTGCACCGCCACGGTTTATGGGCTTCTTGAGTCCCGTTGAAACGGACATTGCCCTCTTCTTCCCGCTTGCTCCAAAGCCTTTCACGCTGACCGGCCCAGTCTTAGTTCGTTCGGTCGGCTCTGTCGGCTTGACCCATCGTTTCCACCATTTCCCAGCTAACAGCTTGATTTCGTTGTCCAGGGACAGGTACTCGATGTTTCGGATCACACCTTGCCATGTGACAAGTCCTTTGGACAGGCAGTGATTGAAATGGTCCGCGTCGTGCCTATCCAGGTGTTACAATACCACGTCAATATCAGTCATCCGGATGCGGCGGCAGATGCGAGAGTCACCCACCAGTACAGCCAATGCAATATCACACCGAAGCTTGCAGGGTCGGGCAACGGTACATATAAAGCTTTGGGGCGATCCGCCCTGGTCGGCAAGACCTTGGCTCCACGGATTACTGGGCTCTGGAATAGCAGTCTGCCATTGTCGTCTCGGGGCGGCGGGTTGGAGATCTGGGCGGCTTGAGAGTTGAGCAGAGTGCGGAAAAGGACAGATTGGGTGGTGAGGTAGTCTTTGTGCAAAGGGAAGACGAGACATTGCTGCATTACACGAGATGATCAGGTCAGCCTCTGCTATACGCGGTGTGCTGTGGGCATTCACGGCGTCCTACTCACCTCCAGCTGATTATCGCCCGGTAAGCTCCCTCTCCTTGCCGAAGGATCTCTTACGCCCTGCGCCGTCGTCTTGACGCTGCTAGTCAACACGTCCGGCTTTACATCCTCCTCTGATCCAGGTTCAACCTTTACACGATCCGATGTAATTTCCTGCGGTGGCCCCCAGAAACTTGATCCAGGCTGGGAAGCATCGTGGTGTACAGCTCCCGCGGGTTGAGGGCCGATATTCTGGCGTTGACGTTGAGAGATTGAAGGGACTGCCGTTCTGGGCGTTGTGGGCACTTGGGTTGAAGTGGAGGATTGCCGTCTGATCGGGACAACTATAACGGATGTCACACTGACTGTCAGCGTCATGGAAAGATGCGACGGAACCCTGTATTGTTCATGACGGCCAATAGAGCTGAATCCTACTCACTGATGTGACAGTCTGCTGAGTGCGGTGCATACCAGTACTTGCTAGCCAGCTGCACAAGCTTCTTCAATACAAAGTCCTTTGGGATCTCATCTAAGCTGACTTGATATGGGTTGGGCTGATGCGGAGTCTTGGTAGGAAAAGCTGTCATCGGTACGGCTGGAGCCGATTGATGCCATCTTGAGGCGTTGGCGTTCGTCGGTGAAAGCGGAGCGGTCAAAAGAGGTACCGGTGAAGGATAAGGCGGTTGGCGGGATGAGGCTGAGTACAGAGGTGTCGGCAGTTCTCGAGTCGCTGGCGCACCTCTTGAGGGTACTCTAGCGCCCGGGAACGATGGCTTCACACCTCTTCGCTGAGACATGGACATTGATCCCGGTGAACTTCCGATCCTTGATCCTGGCGAGTGCAACGAACGGTGTTGCTGTTGTTGAGGTGTACGCTGTAGGTCGAACGTTGCTTCTTGGTCGGCCATGCCATCCGGTGAAGTTGGCAGAGGGACAGGGGTGTGTGGTTCATCTTTGACAGTGATCATGGGTGTGGGTGTAGCTGCGACCATATTGGGCGATAATGAAACTCGAGATGGCATGAAACGGGCTGTTTGCGGAACGAGGTAGGGCGAATGGGTCAACCGACGAGCGCTGCGAAGAGAAGAAGATGCTGAAGCTGAGGAAGAGGAAGATGCAATCCGCAGAGGGTCCGGTCGATGTGTATTTGTAGGGGTGTGTATTGGCACAGCTGCAGTAGAGAAACTGGATGCGGTGCGTGCAGCGTTTATGATATCGGCGCCGTTGCTTTGATGTAAGCCAGTGCTTGGAAGCGATTGTGATTGACAGGTGAAGGCCGGCGACGCTGTGTCGGCGTGTAGGTGCGTGTGGGTTTGACCGTGATTGTGAGGGAATCTGTGTAGCTTGGGCGAGTAATGATGGTGATCAGGTGGTACAGCTTGAGCGAATCTTGATCGCGCCAAAGTCGATGAGGACGGCGAGCGGTGTGTATTTGATGGTGAAGAAGCAGAAATCGAAATCTCTCTAGTCTTGCCTTTTCGCTTTCCCCTTCCTTTGGCTAGACCTTGACTTGTGTGACTTGTAACTTTTCCACTAGCAGCACTGTCCCTTTTGTTGATCGATCCTCTACGATCTTTCTCTGTTCTTACCAAAAATTCTTCTTCTTCTCCTTCTTCTTCTGCCGAGCTGAATCTCGCGAAGCCTGCTTCTTGCGATTTTCGCGGCTTTGAGGGGGAAGCGGAACTTGAGGGATCGTCTCGGGCACCGTCGAGCTCTATGTCCGATGAGGATAGGGCACGCCGCTGATATATCAGGGTATGATCCTTGACGTCGTTGTCGGAATCGTGTTGATGGTCACCAATATCACTACTTGAAGGGCGTAGATCAGGATCAGGATGTGAGCGGGGGATTGTTTGGTGAGGATACCTGATATTTGCCTGTTGGTCGGACCCGAACACTAGGAGTTGTAGTTGTTGTTGCTGCCCACCGGTGTTGTGGCGAGATGCTAATGTCTGCGTCCGTTTTTGTTGTCCCAAAGGAGACTTGCGCATGTATTCCTGTTGATCTGGTCGATGCCCATTCGGAGACAGTTGCTGGTCATCTACCTCCATTTCGACATCTCCATCCTGCTGCTGCATTGCCCTATCCTCCCAAGCATCCCCTGACCGCTGACGACCCAGCTGCCAGTCAATGGCCGAGTCGACCGCTGCCGTAGCCATAGCCATGAGGATGGTTACCAGAATTAAGAAATCGAGATTTTCTTTATTGTCTTTTTGTTGACGTACTCGGGATGTCAGGTAGTGCCTAGGGTAGTATTTGATGGGAACAATAGAGATCTTGATCGTGAACCACGTGGCGGTGATAGATAAATATCCGATAACCGATTTTTAGACTTATTTTTGATGTGCAGATATTCAAATATTCCGTAATGATCGGAAATCGGGCTATGGTCTGTCCCTTATCGGCAACAAACCCTTGCAGCTCCCGAGTTGAATCGAATATGTTAAGGTGTCGGCCCACAGTGCTCGACGAACAATAAGGAAATTGGTACAGGCTGTTTCCCTTTGTTCGCTCGATGTAGATGCTGGGCGGAATGACGTTCTGCAGATTTCACCCTCAGGTGGATCGCTAAATCCGCTTTAAACACGCACGACTACTTCTCAGCCCGTCAGCCGACTAATCAAATCCGCCCGAAGGAATGTTTCTGCAGAGAGTACTCACTCGAATTTTCGGCGCAGGGATCCCTGCCCTCTTCCTGAATTGATGATGAGCGTAACCTAGGGGGGAGAGGCGGGGCGGGCGGACAATGCTGGATCCCTTCGGCGAGTAAGCAATTTTTGACTTTTGAATTTCAGCTCCGTGCACGGACTGAAGTCTACAATAGCAAGGGAGCGAAATCTCCGAGGAAGTGTGCCCCTTCGCTATGTATCGCGAATACGCTTGAAGACTGACTACCCACCGGTGACCCTTGATAACAGCGTCAGAGTACAATAGACACTTGCTGGCAAAGTAGTGGGGATGTGTGTCTCGGTATACGATCGGGACGCACGATGTAGTCGGCGACGGCGATAATCGGTGGCGTAAAGAACAATAAGTGTCGATATCAGTCGATTCTTCTCAATGAAATTTGGGTTCCAGAGCCACCGATATTCTCCTTTCTTATGAGTGTTGATTTATGCTGAACGTGCGGTCTACAGTGGAAGACACCCGTGGTTTCTTTTGAATGCCGGAATATGGTTCCCGTAGGGTGTACGGTAGCAGGACTCTTCTGCTCTTCTGCGATCTGGCCAGAGGAGGTTCAAGATCGAATCTGGGCTTGGTTAGTGGGACGTTGTACAAAGGCGGTGGACGAGGAGTGATGCGTGGTCAGAGTAGATGGTAGTTTGCGCAACGACAAAGTGTTCGAATCTTTCACACGAAGGTGTTCACCCTCTATATCCTAAGGCAACGTACATGCGCGCTTCACTTTGTCAACGTTGCCAGGATCTTGACGCTTTCTCCTTGTTGCGCTGATCCCGAGTGGTATGTAAACTCTTTCGCCTCACACTGCCAAGAGTCAACCTGACTCGTGAACGCAGTGGCTTACCCTCATGCAAAAGTCCCAGTACAGCAGAGCCGAGCGACGGGCTGGGTGGGTGCGACTCCCCGATGCTGCGTCTTCTGTTTGATTGTCGGCAGGCACCGATTAAGCTAATAATCCATGTGAAGTTTCTTAACAAGGTACCGCAGCCGCCTAGCTTTGGTTCTACCACACTTTCTTTCTTTCTTTCTCGCGTAACGTAATTCGCTGGGAACGAGTCTCGGTTGTCGGCTAGCGGACCTCGGCGCTCGGAAGACGGCTGCTCCGTAATATCGACTGCAAATATCGATGTGATCGCTTGCCTCAGCTTGCAATAAATGTTGTAGACTCTGCGATCGGACATGGACGCCCGAAGCGGACAAACCCAGAGTAATACGCTCGCAGGTCAGCGAGTCCCGTTCTGACGCTGCTAATAATAATCTGACGGTGTATGATACCCAAGACGGCGTGACCGTGACCATGGTTCGGGACTTACGTATGTTGCACGCTTCGGCCGTCGAGACGAATGAGGGGTCAGGAAGATACTGCCAGGTTCAAGTTCGTGTGTGGGAAGAATCACCCACGGTTATGGACGGTCGAAGGTCATACATAGGTTACATGGACAGACCGACACACACAGGATATATGACTCTGGCGCTTGGGTTGCGCGTGAGCAGATTCAAGAGTGATCGGACGGGAAGAAGTGGCGTCGAGCAGAGTGGTCACCCATTCCAAGCACCGGCTCGACACGAATGAATGACCAGCTCTACCGACAGCTGGACTTGCGGGCGGTGAGATACACTTGATGTGGCCAATGGAAAGATGTATGAAAGGATTGTGTGATGTTTATCGACAATTGGCCATGGGAAGAGCGAACGGACAACCGTAAGCAACAGGAAATGACAAGAGTCTCAAAACGAAAATGGATCCGACAGAGGGCAGACGGGGTTGGTTCTAGTGGAATGGCAGGAGTTGCAGGCGAGTCGAGTGGCGAACGCATATCCCCCCGCCGCGCGGGCTTATGTACCACCAGAGATTCAACCAAGACCGATACCAATCGGCATCACGGTGATCGCATCGTCGTATCATCGCTCTGATGGTATAGGTATCACTCTAAAACCCGATGAGAGCGCCAATACCTTTGAGAAAGAAAGGAATGGAAGCCCTTGCCGCTTATTATCGCTCGGTACGCACACGGAGGCAATACAACACAAAGGAAACATCAACGCCTGGTAATCGCTCAATGATGAGTTCTCCACATCGGCTGGTGAACAAAGGAGTAGCAATATAATGAGCAATTCTTTGCTGTAACACCGCATCCTTTACAGCAGAACAACTGGTCAAGGGGGTTGTTGGTACTGTACCGTTAAGGATGGACGGTCAAGTATGTGCAGAATCTTCTCGCGCAGATGCGAAACCGAAAGCACGACTATTCATACTGTTGACAGCATATACTACTATAACGTCTACTACATCTGTCTATCCACCACTGAACAAGAGTTGATACTGATCTCTTGATTATGCTACACCGGCAGTGGTCCTTCCAATAGCCTTGGTAGCACCTCCTTCAAGCTTAGGAAGGGCCTTCGTCCCTTCCTTAGCAGGAGCATCAAGGAATCCAGCTCTGATCAACCAAGCAAGGTAAAGCCCGATCTTCGCTTCGTCCACTCCGCCAGTCTTGTTCTCTCCCGCCGCAGCCGCGAGACCCTGGGCGTTCCTGTCGTCCATCTCAGCAGACTTGGTCGATGTCGGCAGGTCGTCCAATACGAAGTGAAGCAAGGGGAACAGGGCGTTGTCTTGCGTTTCGAGCACGTGCTGCTCGAGCTTGCTTCGCCATTGAATGTATTCTACTCGGGTGACATCGTAGCCGTAGACTGATAAGGCACCGAGCAAGTCGTTAAATCGGATCTTCGGGTGACCGGTCACTTGCGCTACAGCGAAAGCAGACTCGGGCGATGAGGAAAGGGTGGAAAGGGACGCAAGCAAGGCTACGTGATCGACCGGACAAACGTTCAGGCTGTTGTTGATGTCTGGGATCAAGCCGAGTTGGAGACATCCCTTGACCATTCGCCACAAGAAGTCATCGGTGTTGGTGACTATTCACCGTTAAAGCAGATATTTGTCAGCGAGTGCCTTGTGATGACACTGATCAGTAAGAAACGTTAACTCACCGGCAGTCTTAGAATCACCGAGAATGTAGCCCGGTCGAAGGGTCCAGCCGGACAGACCTCTCTTAGCAGCCTCAAAGATCAGCTTCTCGCAGACCCACTTGGTCTGGCCATATCCACCTTCCAATCCCTTGTTTCCATCTTCCAGGTCATCCGACTCCAGTACACCCGCGCCACCAGCAGAAATGGCCTCATCGGCCTTTCGTACGAAAGCTTCGTTGTCCATTACGGCCGTCGATGAAACGAAGGAGAACTGCTTCGGCTTGCTCGTGGCGCACAGGTGCAAAGCGGTTATTGTTGAGAGGACGTTGGCAGCTCGGAGCTTGGGGTATGGGTAGACCCAGTGTACGATAGCACCGTTATGCAAGACGGCGTCGGCCTCGGAAGCGATTCGGTCCCATTCGGATGCTGGAAGACCAAACTTCTCCTCGGCGAGGTCACCTACGACAGCTTCTACCTTGCCATCTTCAACCCATGACTCGTCCCAAACACCACGACCCTCGCCGCTTTCCCTCAGTCGGCCTAAACCTTGTTCAGCCGACTTCGCACGAACCAAGCAGATGACCTTGGCGACCCGTCGAGAAAGCAAGTCCTTGAGGATGAAAGCACCCAGGTATCCAGTCGCGCCCGTGAGGAAAACAGTAATATTCTTGTTCTTGAAGTCGGCGGGAAGAGGCTCGAATTTGGCAGGCAACTCCTTGATCAAAACGGGGACGTCGGCAGCATAGTCGACATCAACAGGCGTGTCCTTTCCTTGTCCATCAGCACCGTTGAGATCGGCGTTTCGGAGAGTGTCGATTTCGATGGCTTGACCCGCAATAGTTGGCTTATCGAAGACCAGACCAAGAGGAGCGTTGACAACGAAGGCCTTTCGGATTTCGAAGATCAGTCGGGTAGCGAGGATTGAGTGACCGCCCATGTCAAAGAAGTTCTCGTCCAGCGCAACGGAAGGAGGAGGTGAGGGCAGGAGTCGGAGCCAGATATCATGGATCGTCTTCTGAGTGGGTGTCAGATCGGCATTGGCCGCAGGCTTGGGAGCGAGGAGTGAGGTGTCAGGGAAAGGAAGAGCAGGCTTGTCGATCTTTCCGTTAGGGTTCAGCGGAAGCTTTCGGAGAGGGAAGTAGACGGCGGGCACAGAGTAGCTAGGCAGCTTCTTCTTGAGGTATTCTCGAATATCTTTGATGAGCTTTCGGTGTCGCTTGACACCCTTGATCATCTCAGTCTTGAGATCGGCAGCCTCTTCTTCGTCATCACCGCCTTCTGAAGCGCTGATAAGGCCATTAAGCTCATCACCATCGATGGGAACGAAATAAGACACCAAAACCTTTTCCTCGTCCTTGTCTCGTCGAACAAGCGTGACATTCTCTCGGACAAGAGGGTGCCGACTCAGATGGGTATCGATCTCACCAAGTTCGATTCGGAATCCTCGGATCTTGATCTGGTCATCCGCTCGTCCGGTACATTCCACTCGTCCGTCAGGCAGGTATCGACCGAGATCACCACTTCGGTACATTCGGTCTCTAATACCGAACCAGTACTTGGCAGCCTCGGGGTTGGTCTTGACCAAAGTGTCTTCTCGCTGAACGCCCTCGCCGAACCAGTTAGGTACGAACTTCTCGGCGGTGGCAGCCGGGTCAAGATATCCTTCAGCGAGACCACCTGATCGTACGTATATCTCTCCCATTTCTCCTACCGCACATGGCACGTTTCTGTCAGTCCTGTTGACAACGAGAAGTTGCACATCGATCATACCCTGACCAGCGGGGATAAGGTCCTTCTGCGTAGACAAAAAGGACATGTCCTCGTTGACGCTAGGGATGGCGAAGTAGGATACAGCTCGTTGGGTCTCAGTCGTTCCGTACATGTTGATAATGCACACATTCTTGGCGAGAGCCTGGAGTCGGGTACAGTCTCGCTTGGTGAGAACGTCACCGACAAAAAAGGCGTTGCGGAGAGTGGGGATTTGACGAGTTGCCTGGGCAGACAACAGTTGACCCATAGCTGGAGGTGGACCATGCATAATTAGTATGACAAGATGTGTTTATTTGGGGGTGTTCGACCTACCAGGGGTCAGGTGGGTGACGGTGACTTCGCTATCGGCCATCCATTCGGCCAGTCTTCCGGGAGTACCAATGTCGTCGGCAGTAGGCACGTGCAGCTGCGCCCCAAGGAAAAGGGGGGTAAACACTGTGACAAGATGATTCACTGTTAGCGAGGGAAATGATGTATAATACCAAAGTCGTCACTTACTGTCTCTTTGGATAGGGTCATGAGCAATACCACTCAGCATGGTGTACTTGGAGTTGTGGTCCAATCCGAATCGCTTGCCCATCCAGGGGAAGAAGTGGGTCAGGGAGAAATGTCTTCCCTTGACTCCCTTAGGGATACCAGTTGAACCAGAAGTGAAGGACAGAGTCGCGGGAGAGTCGGGTCCAAGCACAACGCCGGCTGGGGTCTGAGCGTACTGTTGGTATGGCGCCAAGATGTCCTCTTCTCCAGATCGAGATCCGGTAACACCGTTCTCAGTCAAGGCAATAGCAGGAACAAGGACTCGGAGCTTGAGGTTCTCCTTGATGTAGTCTGATACAGTAGGGGAGAGGACGCCGGCGCTTGAAATGATCAAGAGAGCTCGGGGAGTGGATACAGACAGGTATACATTTTGTCGCGAAGGTGGGTAAGCAGGGTCTGAGGAGAGCATGATTAGCAGATCTTTGACCGGCGTGTGGGTCGTAGGCTTGTTGACTCACCGACAACCGAGAATACACCTCCTGCCTTCAGGATACCCATAACACAGACGACCATCTCCACACTTCGGGCGGCATACACCATGACAACTTCGCCTCTTTCCAACCCGTTCTTCAACAAGGAATGGGCGACCACATTGCTCGCCTCATCGATCTGCCTGTAAGTGAAGATTCTCCTTCCTCTGCTAGGGCCATCCATGATATCCTGACCTTCCGCCGGTTCACTCTGCACCACACAAACTCGGTCGGGGTTCGCCTTAGCATTAGCGGAGAAGATGTCGGGAATGGCACCGACAAAGCCGCACCAGTCGAGGTCGGCAGCAGGGTCGGGCAACGCAGTCGACTGGCTGGCGGTCCTTATAGGCAAGGAACCGAGTGGGTGCGAAGGGTCACGAGAAGCAGCTGAGGTGAGCAGCTGGAGGAGCGAGTCGAGCAAGGCGGTCATTCGTCCTTGAGTGAACAAGAGCGAATTGTACGCCAGTCGAAGGTACAAAGGCGCAATTGACGTTCGGGTCGCCGGCGTGTCTGAAGGAGAAGCAAGCAAGAACAGCGTCAAGTCCGTGGTGAGGGAAGTGGAAGAATCTGATTCGACTTGAGTTGAATCAAAGAATCGGACCCTGAAGAGCGGTCCCTCGGGCTTCAAGTGGTTGACAAGAGTGTTGATGGGCATCACATCTTCCAAAGCCTCCTGCTCCCTTTCCATGATCTGTCGAAGGACATCGAAGAAGGTCTGCTCGGCCGCGATGTCGAGCTTGAGCAACAAGGGTTGCGAGGTACCAGACGCGGACGTACATATGACCATTGAAGGGTCAGGAGTGTATCGGAAAAGCAGAATCGCGAAAGAGGTGAGAAGGATGTGGTATGGCGTTGGTAAGGTGGAAGCAGGGAAGAGCGTGGAGAACTCATAAGTGAGCTTGCCTAGAATGGCAGCGAGATTGGGGGGAATGGATTGGGTCTGAGTCGCTTCGACGAGCTTGGAAGGGCCTGAAAAATAGCATCAGTATCGGTGAAGCTGGACACAAAGACACTTCCATACAAATTCGCTCCTCATACGATGGCTTGGTAGGTTTGGGCAAGCAGATCACTCACTCGGCCGAGGATAATCAGTAGGCAGCGCCAAACTGGGGAGGGCACCGAGCCTCTGACCCCATCTCTGTAGCTTGGCTTGCTCGCCGTCTACCATTTTGAGCTGCTGAGAAGAGGTGAGTACACTGCTCAGCTGGTATGATAACAGGTGATTGATCAAATATAACAAGTATCACAGCATGAACAGACTTTAGTTTTCGGAAATCTCCATGTTACAGTTACTCGCTCGAGTCGTGATGATGGAATTGGTGGAGTGACTTAAGGGGGTATCGTATCACTCGACCTGCGGCGATCACCGTTTGAATCATAATCTGGGGCTTGATGTGTAATATCCACGTCAGAAAGAGGGGGAAGGACTCTACGGCTGAGACTACCGGCGGATGTCCGAAAGACGGACATGAGATCTGATATGCATAAATGCTGGGGGAGAGGAGAGGAGACGAGAGTCAAATGTTAAGAGAGGAAAGTCACCCACGACTATTGACGTCTGCAATTTGATCGCCTGGGGTAGCTTATAATCTTCTTTGGGATCGCGGACGACTAGATCCGAGACGCTGGACTGGAAATAGACAAATAGACAGGCATAGATTCGTTCACTACCGACTCGCTCTTTCACGGACTGGCGGACTACAATGGCAGGTGTAGACCACACGAAACAGGAGACGGGTGTCTCACTTGTCACCAAGCGAAGACCGCATATCATGACCATCGCCGGTATGTGAGGGCTGACTGTCTACTGGCGTCTACCTGACATTCGTATCTGATGCCCAACCCGTGTTTCAGGAAGCGACTCTAGCGGCGGTGCTGGCATCCAGGTGAGCTTGAAGAGGAGTAAGCAGACATGTTTGTGTCTTGTCGGTGGCTGATTAACAAGTGCTTAGGCCGATCTAAAAACTATCGAGGCCTTCGGTTGCTACGGCTCCTCCATCATCACCGGCTTGACGGCGCAGAATACCCAAGGGGTCCAGGCTGTCCATGAGGTACCAGCCGATTTTGTCATTAAGCAGGTGCGTTCTATCCATAGTTGGATAGTTTCCATAATGGTATGAGCTCATATATCAAGAAATGTAGCTCGACTCGGTGGTTTCTGACTCGTACCCCACTTGCGTAAAGATCGGCATGCTCACCAATGCCTCCATCATTCGGACATTAGCCAAAAAGCTCTCAGGCATGGACACCATTACGGTCCTCGATCCCGTGATGATCTCCACGTCCGGTCACACCCTTTTGCCCGAAGACGCCATTGAGGCGTTGCGAGAACTCTACCCTTCCATCGACTATTTTACACCCAATATTCCTGAAGCTATCAAAGTCTCTGGCTGGAAGAGTCAGGGTTCGGCCGACGAGCTGCGACTAAGCGACCTGATCGACTTGGCTATATCGACCAACAAATCGACCGGCGCTTTCACCGTCTTGCTGAAGGGTGGACACGCCACTATCAGCAGGCAGGAGTTGGCGGCTTACAGAGGGAGATTCGAGATTGTATGGGAAGAAGGAGATGACGAGGACGATGGCGCTGAAGTGCTCACTCTGTACGACGATTACCTACAGCTACCTGCCGGCAAGGACTTGGTGGTCGACACGCTTGTCAATCGTGGAGAGGTGATAGCGCTGTTCGTTGGTAGGAAGGTGGATAGTACGAGTACTCATGGTACGGGATGTACCTTAAGTACAGCCATCGCATGTGCTCATGCCACCAGTGGCATCGATCTGCCAGGTAAGCCAGGTACTACTATCGGGCACGGTACACAATCATACCCTAAGGGCATCGCACTTACTGACACTGACTGACCAAATCCTTTCGACAGGAGACCGAAACATACGCATGTTCAAGACAGCAATTGCATATACACAATCAGCCATCGCGTCCGCTTTCCCCTTCGGCGAAGGCCATGGCCCTCTGAATCACTCGCACCTGAGCTCAAGACGGGCTCTTCCTCCGTGAGTGGTTTTAGCCGTATACCGGGTTCGCCTTCCTTTGATTGCGGCGTGCTAAATCAATGCGACTGCAGTCCTACGAAACACAACCCTCGACCGTTCGTTACACACCTCATCCAATCAAATCTTCCCCTTTGGAAATCATACGTAGGTGTACCTTCCGCGGTTATAGCCACCTGAAGATTATGAAGTGATCGCTGACATGGGATTCAATCTAGGTACGACACCCTTTCGTCGTCCAGCTTGGAAAGGGCACCCTCCCTCGAGAATCTTTCGAACACTACATCAAACAGGATTACCATTACCTGAAGCATTGTGAGCTCTACGCACAACTAATGCGTCATGACCAGTCGGGACGTTTGCTGACGACTGACAACTCTAGATGCCCGAGCACACGCTCTTGGGGCATACAAGGCCAACAACTTTGCGGACATCAACGCTTTCACTACCATCGCTGCACACATTGCTCGGGAGTCACAAATGCACGTTAATGTGAGTTGGGTCTCTTCTCGCGACTGTATCCGCGAAACTGCTGCGCATTACCTGCTCACATTCAACACGGGTCACTACGATTTCTAGTACTGCGCCGAGTTTGGTATCAGTCTCTCCGAGCTTCAAGCAGAACCCGAGGCATCCCCTTGCGCCGCTTACGCTCGGTACGTGATCGACATCGGTACGCAGGGCGATATCCTTGATTTGTACATGTCAGTCGCGAGCTGCTTGATAGGCTACGGCGAAGTCGGTTTATGGTTGAAGAAGCAGGTAGAGAAGGGAGAAGCTACGCTGGACGGGAATATCTACAAAAAGTGGATGGAGGACTATGCTGGTGCGGATTTCTTGAAGGCTGTCACCGTCGGCATTGGTGGGTTTGCGATCTTCCGGTCTGTGCTACGTGTAAACGGCCTAGATTTCCAAGAGGCTATGCTGATTGCGCCAATTCACAGAGAACCTCGAGAGACGAGTCGCCCTTGATCCGCCTTCGGAAGAGAGACTCGCACGACTGACGTCAATCTGGCACGAATGTGTGCGGCTGGAATCTGCATTCTGGGAGATGGGCCTCAAGTTGATCAAGTGAGGTGGCATGCACTTAGTCGCGATTGACAATCGATTCGTGAATGCATATTTGCTTGCCAGGATGATGAGCCGCTGCAGGGCTGGACCCTAGCTTCCTGTATCAATCACTGCACACTCACAGTCAGGTCGCAGCAACACATTCAACTAGCAGCAACATAGCAACCTGCCAATCTCACATTCTCATCCTTCGTTGCCATCTGTGTACACTATGAAACCTCTTTTTTACCACTTCATTGGATCCCTTCAATCTTCCTATGTCCCCCCGTGACAAAGATCCTCCCTACGCATGCTTGGCTTTCTGCCGCCGAGCCTTTCTAGCGCGGCGTTTATTTTGGACGGACTTGAGGTACGTTGCGAGCTTCGACCCGGGGGAGCTGACCAAGAATCTATCGTCGGGGAAACTGAAATTAGGGTGGACCGTTCAAGGATGCGAATTGGTGGTCAGTTACGGCTCAAGCTCAACGAAATCCGACTCACTAGTGGATCAAAGGCAGATGCCCTGCTTGCTTCTTCCTGATATAATGAACCCCGACGGAGGCCTCGATATTGGAAAGCACGCCTGGTACCGGCCAAGGCGACTTCAGCCGCTGTCATCCGTTATATGACATATATAATGGGATTGCGCGATACGCTCACCCGTCCGGGCCACCCAGTCCCACTCGTTGGAGTAATGCTCCACCCTTCCAAATCCACCGTGGATCTCTTGTCCACAGTATTTCCGGGTCCCAAAGGACCTGGCAGCCGATCCTATTGTGTACATCTCGACTTTGTGCTTGACGCCTTGAAGAATCGCCTCGCGTTCTATCAATTTCTGTAGTCGACATCAGTTACACTTGACCTTCAATCATAACATACTGTCTGCGTTGGTGACTCAAGCTTAAGCCTTTGGGACGACAAGTCAGATCTCGCTCCACACTCACTACCACAGCAGATAAGATGAGGGCACCCTGGGAGTGCGCAAACACAATCACTTTGACCGACGACGGGTCGAGCATCGCTCCGCCAATGACCTTACGTGTACAAGCTTCAGAAACTTCACATTCGTCTTCCCAGCCTGCCGATCTGCGACTCACAGAGAGGTAGTCATAGACAATAGGCGTTCGGGCGTTGAAATCCCTCTGGATCAAACAACACCACAGATCGATCATAAGGCCGAATGACTTGTTTCGCAACCCAATCACTTCATGATTGAACATGGTGGCGAGACCGTCTACTTCTACCTGATTGGTCCGTTCGGTCGTAGCGATACCATTGAGACTACAAAGCGTAAGGATCGCTGTCAGTATTTGACTATACTGGCATCATACCATGAGGGGAGACTGGGTGGAGTTCGTAGATTGTGGAAGCGGGATTTGGCATAGGAATTGTACAGATCCTGCTGCCAGGTTGTCTCGATCTGGGATTGATGCAACCGTCCGAAGGGTACATAATCCCAGTATCGGGGTAAGACATGTCTTTGGCAGCAAGGATCATGGACGCCAGCTGACCAACAACTACCCTCTGCCGGGGCCAGTCACACATTCTTACTCACAAGAACCACCGCTCTCGGCTCCCATCGATCGGTACGGACACTTTACTCGGAATTTTGGCGCAGGGTTTGCTGGGTAGTCGCATTACTGTCAAGACCCATTCGAGCGATATGGGGACTCTCAGTGAAGAAAGGACGAGAACGATCAAAGCTAAGGGGAAAACGAAAAGGGCGCCGAATATCAACAAGCAGATCTGCACCGCGCAGTCTGCCTTTGTGAATTCGTCGCCAGTGTACACGTTCTGGCCCATTAAAAAGAATATATAACGGGCATGGATAGCCCAAAGCTTCAAGCCTTGTAAGAGGCGTTGAACCTTTCCAAGGATGAAGGAGATCCACCCGGCTGGGTTTGGCGAGGGCGGTGGGCGGAGTATGGTTTGATGAGTTTCGACGTCAACGGGATAGGACATTTTGTCAGATGATTGAATATATAATTTTTTTCAGCTTGAGCAAGAGCAGCACTCGATATAAAGGCTTTCAGAAGCTGGGCTCAGTGTTATTATCTGAAGGGATCGAAGTGAGAGTCAGGCATCCAGGACCACGCTGGTTGACATTTTCTTCTTTTTTTGTTTTTGCTCATTCTTTTCTTCTTGCTTTAGGTGGGGGAGGGGGAGGATGTCAACAAGGGCTACCATGTAGAGCCACTTCTTCTTGCCCTGTCCCTCGGAGCTCTCTGTCCGAGCCCAGTGAGAGTCAAAGGAATGATCAGCTTGCAATACGTGGGAGAGATAAATCGGTTCCTCTGACATCCTTTGGCTCATTGAGGATCTGTCATCACACAAACCCTTGATGGTGAGATCTAGGTCCAAGTGTAGGCATACAATTTATACGATTTCTGCTCTGTCACGCTCGGTCGTTGCCATTGAGAAGCAGCAAAGCAAAACGGGGATCCCGTTGGTCATACCCTGCGCATGTGACCTTTTGCGACAGTAAAAGACACAAGATAGATGTGATAATATAACCTGAACAGGGTTATTGCTCACGAGACTTCATATTGTCGCCGCTCTTGCCAACTCGATAAACGTAGAGTGAACGTCTTCAGCTCGGTAGGTGTAAACAGCCTAAACGACTGTATTTCGATTGAGCTGCAGCTGCAGCTCCATGAACTCAAATTGTGGCAGCGGCTGCAGCTCTACTATTGTCATTGCCACAGTTACTTACGGTAATTACCGGAAGAGGAGAAAAGCGGGGAGCGTGACATGACGACCATCATCAAATCAATCAATTTCATTCATCACCGTAGCGTCGTCAGTGTAAGTCACATCACCCGACATTTTTAGCATTTTACTTTTACGCCTCAGACAGCAACATACAACATAGTACATGCACGATGCATCCTTTCAGACTGTCATCATAGCATAGCATAGCATAGCATAGCGCACGAGACAAAGTTAAGCGTGGACCGCAATGCAATGCAATGACATGACGTAGTATGTACCGTCTACCATACGAGTGCCCGGTATGAGTAGACGGTTGACACGGTTGTTCTCAATCATACTTTGATCCAAGGTTCCCTGCTCTTCTCATCCCTTCTCATCTCTTCTCATCTCATCACATCGAATAATCACCACGACCCCGCAAGGATCCATGGAATCCCATTCCAGACGCAATCGCAATCAAAACGAAAATGTCCCCTCCACCTCTCGAACTAGCCGATTTCAGCCTGACTGACTTTGAGCATCCGACTGGCCTCAAAGAGCAGTACTGCTCCAACCAGAGGATCTCGCTAGTACTTCAGCGAGGCCGGCTGCCCATGGCTTGGGTGAGTGAGCTGATAAAGTAACCAGCCGTAATCATATGGTTTCCTCCATCAAAATAATGTGATAGGTCAATACGGGTGCCCCCGGCAGAAGGGGAACAAGGGGTACCTATTGGACACTGTCCTGCATTACGTTTATGCTTATGCTGAAAGATCATTCATCCTGGCAACGCCTGATCGTAACGATATCCGTCTGCGCCTCACGATCCAAAATGCTTTTCCAGTCGGACTTCAGGCTCTGGGATGAGCATGGCGCTTTGCTCTTGAAGTGCGTTGATTGCTTCGCCGTGTTCCAAGATCACAAATGTGAGTACTGTGGTATGGTGTACACCGATGTCTTCCTCTGCTCAGAGGTAATCCCAGAAGGCAGCGGTTCGCAGTAAAGTATCGAATACAGTCTCACCCCATGTCCTAGGGATCAAGACTAGGGATAACGACGTGGTCTACACCATGATCTCCTTCGATGGCAATATCGCTGTAGATATCCACGAAGGCCTAGCTCCAGCCTATGGTCCCGGCAGAGGTTCCGAATACGCGACTTGCGTCGATTCTCCAGGGCGTGAGTGGGAATCCAAGATATGATCAGACTCAAACAATATGAAGTGCACAGCATTCTCGAGAGTTACTCTGACGTCCAGAATTCGGTACTCATAGCCAAAAGGGACATTTCGGTCGACTTCTGGGATTTCCAGAGCAAGCTCGTTATACAATGGAGGCTCATCTTCATCAACGATCGTGACCATGCGGTCTTGCTCACACCTGAAGGAGCCGTAGCCAAGATCAGCAAAGGGAGATGGTGGTTCTCTCCTGTGAGTTCCGCGATCATGCAGATAATCGATATATCTTCGACAAGTCGATCGACCTCCCGAATGTTTCGCAGGTTATTCGGAGACGAGACTGATGTATGGTTTGTTCCCTGATCGTATTGTATCCGATCGATCTGGGTCATTCCCTCTCCTACCTCCAAATAACCGACTAACACTTTAAACGTGGTCGTATTCACCTACTTCCTCTCACTCGACAATGGCTCCGGACGGCAGTATCATATCGAAGTGGGCAAGAACGTCGACTACAGTCTTGTAATGATGGCAGTCATAGCTTCATGCGTCGTCGGCACCCACGGGGATTTGTTGAATCCGACCATGGACCAAGTCTTCACCAACAACATCGATCTGATGCGGGATAACGGCTACGAGGAACAGCTGGGTAAGAGGGAGGATCGAACGGATCCCGAGGTGCACAACATTTTTATCAAGCCGCACCCAGCTTGAAGACGAGTCATGCATATGTGTGACGCTCATTAAGTTCCACACCTCTCCATGCGTTACAGTACAACCTGTTTTACGAGCGATTGAAAGATATTTGAGAGTGATAGTGGCGCCGTATCCTTCGAAGCCGGGGAGAAAAGAGTGACAGGCGACTCTGGCTTCTTTGTCCTTTCGAGGCGGTCCCTGATACATGCCCATGCATAGTCATCGTCATCGTCATACTTGGGTTGCTTTCGATATACTTGCCCATGCATCATACCGTACATACATTTCAGCAATGGAATCGGAAGTCGAAGCGTTGATGCGGCGGCGGCGGTCGGCGGTCGGCGGTCGGCGGCAGTGAGATGCGTAATAAAAGTTATAGTACTCTGCGGTTGCCGAGTCGTGCCTTGAGAACGCTCAGCTTACATGCCTCCCTGCCTTCGGGGTTAGAAAATTCGGTTTCGGTTCTTCCTATATATAGTTCCACTCGTTATATTATCTCACAACACATTGGCATTGTTCATCTACATTATCGAGTTTATCATCGGAAACGATACCATAAGGAGTCAGATCACCCAAATAACGAAATGTCGAGACCCTTAGCCGACTTTGCTCAGACGGTCGGCGCTGCACTGATCAAGCGATCATCAGGCCCTCGACCAATCCGCTCCAAGATAATGTCAATGCCATCAACAAGTCGATTGATCCGTACTCAGACTAAAAAGCAAACTCGGATTCGGAGTCAGGCTCAACCTCAGGTGATGGGCGCGGGATACGCGGGAGGACTTCGAGCACTACACACTTCTTCTCGTGAGTTGCTTGTGCTTTCACCTCACCTTGCCCTGCTTGATAGAAACCCGTTCAACCGGTTATTCGCCATCGACCTTCCGACCTGTCCTTTCTCTTGTTATCCTCTTGTAGCGAGTCGTCCCAGCGCACTCAAGAACTCCTGACGCAATCGAGCCATGCGTCTAGGCTCCGCGCTTTGAAGTCTGCTGATCGCTGATCGTCCATCCCTGG